>CAUYSK010040526.1:0-71588 GCA_963575035.1 Avahi laniger | reverse complement strand
AATTAATTTTTCTACATCTGTGAAGAATGATGTTGGTATTCTGATGGGGATTGCATTGAATCTGTAGATCACTTTGGGTAGTATAGACATTTTAACGATATTGATTCTGCCGACCCACAAACATGGTATGGTTTTCCACCTTTTTACACTAGAGGACATTTTTAAAAAATGATCCTGAGAGCAAACAGAGGTCACGTTCCATAAGCAAGAGACTGTGGCCAAATGCTTCAGTGATCACATTGTCATTGCTTCACCACTCCTCCCTTTCTACCAGTGTATAAAATTCAGCTTTTACATAAGCTTCTTGGGCTGATTTTTTAGACAACTGTGGATGCTGCTGTTTCAGTTCTTCGGTAGTTTCCCAGGTCAAGACAAGTAGATTACAGTGGAGCTAAAGAGTGGGCTTGCTGTCACCAGTAGTCTGGTCTTTTCCCCATGACAACCTCTACATCCTGTTTGAGGTGCCCCCCCCCCCGCCGAAATTGACTTTGACAGCTGTGCCAGAACTTGCAGTGTAGTGAAAAGAACTCCAGACTAACAGAGAAGAGACCTGGGTTCTAATTTCACTTCCGCTGCTAACTAACTCTATGATTTTAGGCAAGTCTTCTCTTCTCTGAACCCCACTTCCTCATCTTTTCAATGATCTGCCCTGCCAACCTCATAGCCTTGTTGGGAGGCTCAACTAAGATGTCAGGAAAGCATCCTGAAACACATACAGTGCTATGCTAATGTAGCTAGCTGTGGTCAACAAGAGTCAAGGATTCTGCCTCTTGTTTCAACTTCTGCACTCTGCAGGGATGCACCCAAATCTCTAAGCCTCAGTTTGTTCAGCATTAAACAGCCACTGTAATGTCCAGAGGGAGTTGTAAGGAGTTGGCTGGGTTTTTCCAAACCACCTGTTGTTCTTTATTGTGGGTAGCTGATGCTATGCTGGGGACTGAATGGTGCCTGGCATAAGAGCAGGGTGGAAGTGGTGTAGTTTGCCAGCAGGCAGAGGCTGTGGTCACGGCTGTGAGACATTATTAGCTGGATGTTTTCAGGCTTTTCTAGGGAGAGAAAGAGAATAGAAAGAAAATGCTTCAAAAATAAGATTTTTTTATTTTTATAGATTTAGGGGGTACAAGTGAAGTTTTGTTACATGGATATATTGTACAGTGGTGAAGTCTGGGCTTTTAGTGTAGCTGTCACCAGAATAGTGTACCTTTTACCCATTAAGTATTTCTCATCCCTCAGCCCCCATCCTTTCCAAGTCTCCAATGTCTATCATAAAAATAGAATTTTAAATCTGTGCAACTGCAATATAGTACATCTTAGCCCCTCTCATTTATTATTCTTATTCTATGTTGGCACCATGTTAAGTTCTGTACCTACAGTATAGCATTCCATCTTCTCTTCAACCCTTGAGGGAAGTATTAAATAGATGAGAAAAATTGGTGTTCAGAGAGAAAGCTTAAGTAGCTTTCTCAACATCAGACAGTTTGGAATTGGTAAAGCCTTCCTCCACAGTCTAAGATCATCTTGAGAGATGGATAGCAGTAGCCCCGATTTTCAAGTCAGGAGACTGAAATATGTAAGTCAGTCCCACGAAACCAAATGGCCGGTCAATGGAAGAGCCCAATGCCAAAGCCCATGCTTGTTATCTCCATGATGTAAAATGTGGGGGTTGGCTCCTAGTGACTTGCCCAATCCATCACTTCATCATTCTCTAGGCAGCCATTCCCTGAACACATACTCAGTGAACGGGACTTGCTGAACATAGACTACAGTCCAGTTGAGACACTAAGAGTTAAGTGAGGCTAAGCTTGACTGTCCAAGGAAGATAGTGTGCTGAGTGTTTATTAAGTAGGCAGATAGGCCTGTGGTGCAGACCATAGCTGCTTTCTCACACAAGCCCAAAGCAAACCATTGTATGTCAAAGGGTCTAACCGTGTTGTAGGTTTTTTACGAGTATGACCAAATTTCTTTGCAGAAAGCTTGTCCAATTTATACTAGCCATGCATGAGAGTGCCTGGCTGAGACTCCTTTGCCATCATTTAATCCTCTATTTTTTTTTAAAATCTCATTTGATGTGCAGAATTTGTATCTGACTGTTGCTCCATTTTAATGTATTTTATTACTAGGTGAGGTTGAATACTTTTTACATATTTATTAGCTATTTATAGTTTCTCCTTTAGAAATTATCTGTATATTTTGTCCATTTAACCATTAGAGTCTTAGTATTTTTCTTAACAAATGTATAAGCTCTTTATATAGGAAGGCTATCAACTTGCTGGCATAGTGCAGTGATTATTTTTTTAAGCTTACTGACTCCCTCCAAGTGTTTTGAAATTGAGAGGATTTCCACTTGGGGTTTGTTTGGGTTGGTATGGATGGTTTTTTAAAATCTTCCCACATCCCTTGTTCATTCAAAAAATGGTCTTTTCTTGGTATTGTGGTTTTTACCACTCAAGGAAAAGCAAGTGTTTCAATTCTGGGCAGAAGTAGAGTGAATATTGTTTTCACCTTAACTATAGGGACTCAGCATAACGTTGGCAAGAAACCAAATTAAGCCCATGAAGTAATTAATAGACAGTGAAACTCTGCTGTGTTGCTAGCACAGTGCCTGGTACTTAGTAGGTGCTGAGAAAAAGTTTGTTGTAAAATTAAAGCAAGCATGAATCTTTCCCCAGGAACCATGTTGTGTCAATCATAGCCTCATGTCTTACCACCTCAGTTATGAGGCAGACTATTTTCCTCTGCTCTTTCTCTCAAACTCTTCTTTTTCAATATTAAAAAATTCTGATTGCATCAGGGACCAGGAATCTATAGGTATTCATAGATCTTTAACACTAATAATTTCCCTTTTGACAATGGGCTCACAAAATGCCCCAGGTTTCTTGTGAATATTGTGGCGAGGTCTGCGACATTGTGATTATAAGCCTAGGCTTTAGTGACAGAAAGATCTGAGTTCAGATGCAAGCTCTGCAATTTATTAGCTGTTTGGCTGTTGGCAAATTATTTGACCTCCTTATTCCTCAACATCCATCTCTGTAAAGTGAATATAATAGTAGCTCCTATCTCGCAGGGTAGACCTGGTTCTGAGGATTAAGTGAAATAATGTATGCAAAGAAAGCATCAAGCACAGAATAGGTAAGCACTCATTGTATGGTAGCTACAATTATTATCAAAAAGAATAATGTAGGCTCCTTCAAAGTGTCAATGTCATGAAAGACAAAAAATAAAATAAAAATAAATAATAATAAAAATAATAATGTATTATGTATTGGGGGTAGGAGGCAAGGATCAGGGTAGTGCCAGGGGCTGTAGCATAAAGGGCACTGAATGTGTAGTTCCAACACATAAATTCAGGTTCAAATTCCATGATCAACTCACTCTGACTTTGGAGGAGTTCCTTTCCTTCTGTGTGCCTGGTAGTTTGATGGTAAGTGTCCTGACATTCTCTGCTCCTCTGGTTTGGGGTACTAGGATCACCATTGTTATAGCAGCAGTGGTTTTAGCATGCTAGTCTGCCTTGCAGTTGAGCATGGAAAAATCCTTTCTGAGGTTATAATGTGGTGTATGGGATTCCAGGAAGAGTAAGTACTAGGATCAACGGGGTGCAGATTACAAGGAGATAGACAGGTTTGGGCCAAATTAAAGAGCTTTTCATAGTGCAGTGGTTAAGTGCATAGAGTCAGAAGCCACACTTCCTGGGTCAGAATTCTGACTCTGCCATTTACTAGCTGTGTGACCTTGGGCAAGTACTTTGGCCTCTTTGACACTCAGCTTCCTCACCTGTGACATGGGGACGATAACAGTACCTACATCGTAGAATTGCTATGAAGACCAAATCCTTAATATTCATGATTTGCTTAGATCAGTACTGACATAAATAAAGTAAAATATAATGCCGAGTTTTTAAATAACAAAATAAATAAAATTGAGAGCTCATTAAGAATCTATAAAAAAGACATCTGCACTAGAAGTGTTTATAGCAGCACAATTCACAACTGCAAAGATGTGGAAACAATCCAAATGCCCATCAATACATGAGAGGATTAAAAAATGTGGTATATGTATACCATGAAGTTCTATTCAGCCACAAAAAACAACGGTGATCTAGCACTTCTTGTATTATCCTGGATCGAGCTGGAGCCCATTCTACTAAGTAAAGTATCACAAGAATTGGAAAAAAAAAAGCACCACATCTATTCACCATCAAATTGGTACTTATTGATCAACATTTATGTGTGCATATGGTAGTAAAATTCCCAGGGTGTCGGGCAGATGGGAGGGGGGATGAGGGGATGGGTATATTCACACGTAATGCGTGCAGTGCGCGCTGTCTGGGGGATGGGCATGCTTGTAGCTCTGACTGAGGTGGGGCAAAGGCAATATATGTAACCTAAACATTTGTACCCCATTATATTCTGAAAAAAAAAAGAATCAAAGGAAGTTCTTTGATGAGTAGTGAATTCCCTTTCATTCTCAGGACATCAGTAGAGGCGGGTGGTATTAAATATAATCAAGCATCACGAGCGGATTGGACATGATGAACTTTATCATCACTTCCCGATCAAAAGTTCTGTGATTTGCCTTCCAAGGTTATCCAGCTAGTCAGTAGCAAGGCAGACCTAGAATAAAACACAGCTCAAGCTAGAACTTTACGGTAGAAGTTTGTACTCCTCTGACACTCTCACCCGCATTTAAGCTTGTGTTTTCTTGGACAACATTTTAAAATCGATCAATGAAATTCAGAGGTATGAAGTGCAGGCTCAAGCCACTGCCCTTCCCTTACTCACAAAGCAGCTATTACTTTGAAAGCCAGTTTTACTTTCTGCCTCCTTGTCAGATCCTGAACAAATTTGATTGACAAGTGGCTTTTGGTGAAACTGTTTCATTAATGTGTTGGATGTCGCTTGCTGATTTACAGTCTCATTTGTGAGGTTCTTGTTGCTATTAAATGAGAGGAATTATCATGTCATAAAACTGAAGCCATCAGCTTGTCAGTTGTATATCTGACCTAGCTGTGCCTGCATCTTCCATTTGACTTTAGCCTCTTATTTGGGCAGACAATACCATCCAGTCAGTCACCCACTTTCCATCACCTGTCCCTCTCACTAAAGACTAGAAGAAGTCTGCCTCCAGGTGAGGTTGCTCAGTGATGGTCTGAGAGAGAGAGTGCTTAAGTTACGCCAAGCTCAACAGACCAGGCTGATGCTTTAATAGACCATGAAGACAAAGGGCAGTGGGAGAACTAGGGTAGAAATGACGTGTTACTTAGAGAACCAGACTAGACTGCAGCCCACACAGATGTGGCTTTTCCGAATGATTGGAGATGGAGTGTCAGTATTCCCCACCCTACGCTGGGCTGGAATCCAAGCCAGGAAGGCAAAGCAAAGTGTGAGCACATAGGTGAATGAATCTCCCTAGAATAGACAGGCCCATGAGGTGCCCTGTGGCTCAGAAGGGGTCCTGTGAGGCACGTAATTTCTGGGGTCTTGGCCGAGGCAAGTCTGCTGACCCTGAGACTCCAAGAGGCATCCTGCATATTAGAGAAGGGCTGGGTCCCTGGGGGGTTTTAATCACCCCAGGAAAAGTGGATGTGACAATAAATTGTCTCCAAGACACCATCAGAGTAGTAGAGGGTGAAGGTTTGCCTGCATGAGAAAATTCAACCTAGGTCCAGAGAGAATGCCATTTAGTGACTGCAAGTATGGCCTTGGAATCAGAGACCTGGGTTTATGTACCTGCTTAGCTAAGTTCCATTGGGTGAGTTCCCTAACCTCTCCAAGTTTCAATTTCCCTTTCTCTAAATTAGAGATGATAATCAAAGTCCCCCATTGGGTTGTTGTAAGAATTACATAAGACAGAATATAGTCAAAGCACTTAGCACTCTTGGCAAAAACTCAGTACCCGGTAAATATTAACTATTGTAAATCATCATCATCATCATCGTATGAGTCAATTACTGGGAACAGACAAATATAACTATTTAAGAAAATATATATGCATGTTTGTATACTTTTAAATATATACTATATTTCACAATAAAAGTATTATTTAAAAAGGAAAAAGAAAAGCAATGTGACAGAGTGGTTAAGAATGTATGACAAATCATGGATCACAGCTCTGCCACCTATTCCCTGTGAGTGTCTGGGTAACTCACTTAGCCTTTTGAGGCTCATAGGACCAACCGCGCAGGATATTGTGAGAATTAAATGAGGAAACTCCCCTAAAGTGCTTAGTGTAGTGTCCTGCACAGAATAAAGTAAGATTTATTTCTGGTTATTATCATTATGGATGTTTTTTTCTCTGCAACTCTCAGCCCTCTTGTGTTCCATGCGATTCTACCAGCCTTTAACCCATCATTCCAAGCTGTACCAGAGGGAAGCCACTGATGCTTTCCTGGGTGGGGGTCGGAAGATGGTTGGGATCAAAACTATCAGGCCCCAGGGTATAGCCCAGTGGTAGTGGAAAGGGGTAAAGCATTGTTAGGAGCCCAGCCTATTAACTAAAAGCATTGTAGCTTTAAAAGGTAATTGGTTTCCAGCGGCTCCCACAGCGGAGTTGCTTCCTTAGTGGCCCCTGTATCATGATATAGCCCCTTCCTTCCAGCTCCCACTCGGTCAGTCAGTCCTACACGTACACTCCTGGCTGACGCATTTGCCACTTTCTTCAAATATTTGCTAAAAGCTTCCCAAAGCAGGAAGCCTCGTGGCTGCAGAGCACTCTGTGAGAGAAATGAAGCAACGGTTTCTATGGCAACGCTTTGGCTCTTATTAGTGTTTGCGTAGGCACTGAGGCAAGAGCTGGGGTCCAGACAGGCCCTTGCTGGGAAGGGCTGAGGAGGAGAGAGGGCTGGAGATGCACAAGTGCTCTCACTTTGCCCTCTTGGATGGTAGCCCTCAGGGACAGTTGTGGGGGAATGTTTGGGCCACATCCCTTTAGAGACAATTCCGAGTCTCCTGGGGTAGCCCAAGAGCCACTCGCCTCACTCAATACTGCCTGGCTTTGCCACCAGGTTCAGCTTCCCCAAATGCTCCTTCATCATGCCTCCTCTCTGCCCAAAAGCTTTGCTGCTTTTCCCCACTATCTGTAACTCAAATCTAAATCATGGCGTTTGAGGCCTTCCACAGCCTCCTCTTTCTGGAAGCTCTGGCTGCTTCCCCCACCCTACCTTACGTACCTTCTACTTCAGCGAGACTGTTCAACCTCATCCCACCGCCACTTCCGGTCACACCGCGAGTCTTTCTACTTCCCATCTCTCTCCCAACCATTCTCCTTGCCTGGAGTTCCTGATACCCTCATGTATCTACAACTTATCTTTCCTTCAAGACCTATCCCAAGGCTCAATTTCTTTAAGAACCTTTTTCTGACCATCCCAACTCAGTGGAATCTCCTCTGAACTCTGATTGCGTTACTGCTCAGACCTGTCCTGCATTTGGCACTTAGTTGTTTTACTACTGCTTATATGTTTCTATCCAATAAATAAATATCTCTTATCTACACAGGACACTCCTCCCCAGGAGGGGACTTTTAAAATGTTTTCTTGTTTTTCCCACAGCACCTGGTACAGTGCCCTGCTCATAATGTGGAATTATTAATAATTAGACAATATATGCAAAGGGTTTATCCCAGTGCCCGGTATACAGTAAGCACTGGATAGATGTATGGGACCCTCGAATAGTTCTTGATTGATGCCCTGGAATCTCTGTCACCACTTTTATTCATGGGCTGCATATAGTGCCCCTGGAGGCTTGGAGCCTTCATGAGCCATGAGGTTGGCCAAACTCAGTGAGTGGGCACTGGCCTTATCCTCACCTTCTGCTGCCCACCTATCTACCACTCCAGCTCTCAGGATGGGCCACATCATTTTCAGGGCCCATTGAAAAATAAAAATATGAGGCCTCTTGTTTAAAAGTTAACAATTTCAAGACAATGAGAGCAGAGCATTACACCAAGCACGGGGCTCTTCTGGGCATGGGCCCTGTGCGACTGCACACGTTGTCTTGCACACCTATGAAGCTGGCCTTGTTCACCGTCCTCATTCCCTTGTGCTGTTCCCTGAGTCCCTGGGACAAGAGACAGGGGAAATCCACATGTGACAATGACATATCAAATGGTTCTAGATTAATTTACCAAAGTCAGTTCTCCGAAAATGAATTTGCTCAATGGCCCAGTGCCCGAACAGCCAATTTGTCATATTTGTGGTAGTTTTAATTTTGCCCTGCCTTTGCCCTTGCCCAGGTCCTGCCCATGCCCCTGCCTGTGCCTGCATCTATGCTCTCAGCTTTCACTCCCCAGGTCTTAGCAAATTGGACTATAAAGGCAAGGCTGTCTCTATTTTATGTCCTTTTTGTCCTCATGTTCTGATTTCTTTTCAATCTGTCATGATTTCTTTTGGGGCTGAAATGAACAGCCACACAACCACCCTACATTTAACTCACAGGACAACCAGGCAGTAGAGATCAATGAACACTCAAAAATTAAAAGCTGAAAGTGGAAAATGCATAATTTTAAAATCATACTTTTACCCTGCTCATGGATAATATCAGACCTTAGAACAGTCTAACTCCATTTCTTTAAACACAGTAAGCATCATTTTACTGTCCACCTGTGATATGTTCAACATCTGAAGTCGTTGAGAGTCTATTTCTGTT
Source organism: Avahi laniger (assembly GCA_963575035.1). Taxonomy (NCBI): domain Eukaryota; kingdom Metazoa; phylum Chordata; class Mammalia; order Primates; family Indriidae; genus Avahi; species Avahi laniger. The sequence continues at coordinate 62,946 of CAUYSK010040526.1, read as the reverse complement.
GTTTGCTTTTTCTGCAGATTCCTAGACATGGTGTCTTATTTCCTTGTGTGTCTGGTTATCTTCATATGCTAGTCAGTGTATTTGAAAAACTATTTGTAAAAGTAATTTGAAACCCAGGATACAGTTTTCTTTCTTCAGAGAGAGTATTCGTGTTTGTTTTAACCAGGATCTTGGGGCACTGCTAGTCTATGCCCATCTTAAGTTTATGACTTAAGTTTTCCTGGACAGTACGTAAATTCAGGCTACAGGTCCACAAGGTTCCTGCATGGTTTGCCCTGCCCTGCAGGTGTATCATTTGGAGCCCTAGCATTCTGTGGGGAGGTTTCCTACTGGACTCCTCACTTTCTATTGGCTCTGAGCTATTATTTCTGTCCCCTTTGAACCACAAGGCTTTCAACAAGAAAGTTCTAATTTGCTGATATTAGAAAATGCCCTTAGGGAAAAAGAAGCTACCTTCATACTCAATTCTCTAGATTCTCATTATCATTTCAGTTTTGTCCTATAATACTTACTACCTTGTTAGTAGTTCTTTATCGATTTTAATATTTTTAAAAATGTATTTTTTTTGTGATTTTTGGTGTTTTCAACCATTATAAGAAACCCAAAGTATATCACATGCAATTCTCTTATCATGCTTTGAAATGGGCAGGTGGAGTAGAAGGCTAAAACTGTACATGTATTTTATAGATATGAAAATTTCTTGAAGTCATTTGCCCAGAACCACACAGTGAATTAGTGACAGAGCTTGAAAAAGAACCCAGACGTGTCACCGTCACATTTTCCAACAAAGAAGGAGTGTAATTTCACACTGTGCTACCCACTATTTTTGCCAAATGCTGGGACAGCGGCCTTTGATTGCTCCTGTTTTTCCTTCCACTTTCTCTTATCATTTTATAGTCTGTCTTTCCCAAGGGAAAAACCTGTTTTATTCATCTGGTCATTATAGGAAACCCCTAGAACAAAACTTTGGCAACTTTTCCAAAGAAGTCATGTCAAGGTTCCTGGCTTTTCTCTTTTCTTTCTGCCCAAATACCTTGGTCACTCCTTGGATGTTGCCTTAGAAACAGGGAGATGGATGTGGCAGTGGGGCCTGACCAAGGACAAATGCACAAGTACCTTCTTGGCTACTGTGGTGGCCTGACTACCACTGCTGATCAATGAGGTCTCCCCTGTCATCTACCATTGCCTCCCACCCTCAGGTACAGCTTTGGAGAACCAACATACCAGAATTCTGGAGTGCTTTTACACATGAATGTTAATTTTTCCATCTGTGCCGTCGTCTGTGACTACCAGAAGTTGATCTTGGAATATGTTTAAGCAGGTTAGTGGAACAGAAACTCCAAGAAAACCTGCCATTTTGGAATTGCCCACCTAAGCTGGATCATTAAGATTGCAAATCTGAGCCTTTTTGGGGGGGATGGCATTGGAGATTCAGAAATGGCTGGGAGATGGAAGATTCAGGCTATGACATACGGCATGAAAGCTTGCAGTGGTCTACACAGCCTCTGCAAGGGAAGGCTGGTGGACAAACACCCCAGGCACAGACCTCCCCAGACCTTTCCTCCTCTTCTCTCCTCCCCAATGAAATTGACTTCCATCTTAGAGCTTAGGTGCTGTTAGCTATTCTTCCCAAGTAGCCTCGACAGATGCTACAGGTATAATCATGCACTGGTGTCTGGAAAGAGGCCAAGAAGAGCAAGCAATGGGAAAGGTGTCCAAAATGTATATGAAATTACCTTGGTTGTCAATTTGAACACGCTAAGGTGGTTTGACACAAATGAAAGGCAGAACCACACTGCTAACACTTTCTACTATGTTATGGGCAGATACTGCCAGGTTGCCAGGATTCTGTTATATTTTTATTTTCAACAGTTATATTTTTTGGCATTTTGAGCACAGTATTTCTATTGATATTTGAGAGGAATTGTGGATAATTTAGCATATGGCTGTGACTTTCTTTTCATTTAAATAAGAGATTTCACTAAGCTTGCTATCTCCCTGTATGTGATGTGATTGCACTCACTATCTGATGTTTGTTTTCCCAGGATAATGAGAAGGAAGCTAGTAGGAAAGTTGAGAAAGGAAGACAGTTGGAAAGTTAGATTCACTAAACAGAAGTTGTATCTATTCTGTTAAGTAAGGGTGACGTGTCTTTCCAGCAGTCATGCCTGGTCACTCGCTTCCAGCTATAGAGGCTCTTTTGTCGTGAGCAATACTTATCTTCTTCTAGAAAGCAATGATCTCAGGATTCTAGGCCACTGCCTCCATGGCTGATTGCATTCCATTACACCTGCTGTTTCCATCGGCCAGTGCTGGGCTAAGTTGTGTGGCAGTGGGCAACTCTCAACTGCATTGGTGATGCTGGTCTGGGGCTCCACTGGGCAGAAAATTTTCAACACTGGTCACCTCTGTTTGACCCTGCTTCTGATCTATTGTTTCTGCCATTTCCATGCCACTAAGCCTAGGTAACCAGCCTTCTCATTTACTGATCTATGTTTCACTCTGTAACCTCATCTTCTATTGTTAACAAGGGCCACCCTGGTTGACCTACTCAACTGGGGGCCAGAAAAGAGTTTTGAAAAGTGGTGGGCAAAGAGAGCTGGATGAGCACTAAGGATGGGAAAGGCAAGAAGGGTCATTTGCTGAGGGCTTACTATTTGCTGGGCACAATGCTGGATGCTATACCATTGCTGTCAGCAAAAGGAAAGGTAAAAATGGCTCAACCCTAACCAGTGGGAGGCTGACTTCTTTTCCCTGCAATAGATGGGATGGTACTGTGTAGGGAAGGGATTATTCCGTGAAGAGTAAGGAGTCTGTGTTCAAACAAGCATATGACTTTGAACAAGTCACTTTCCTTCACTGGGCTTCAGTGTAATCCTCTTTAAAATAGCCACATAGCCTTTGCACAGCTTACCATATGTACTTGATGTGAGGATACCAGTGATATAGATTAGAATACTCAGAAAAATTATAAAATGTAGTATAACATCATGTGAGGCAATATAGAATAGTGGTCAAGAACTAGAGTACAAATGGGGTGGGGGATTCCAAATCTCAGCCCAGAAACTTGCTACCTATGTAACCCTGGGCAAGTCACTTAACCTCTATGTGCTTTAGTTTTCCACATCTGTAAAATGAAGATATGGATAGTACGTGTTCATAGGGGTTTTACAAGGAAACATGAGATAATATGTGGAAAACATTCAGAATATCACTAGCATATAATAAATGCTATGTAAGCACTATTTATTTTACAAATACTAGATAACTATGAGTATGTTATCTCCCTGTCTTTCCCACATGCGCTCTCTCAATGTTTATAATCCTTAATGTAATAGAACTTGGCTAATGCTGCAAGTCCAAGTATATTATATATAGTTGTCTGCATGCTAGGGCATAACACATAACCCTGCCCTACAACAAACATACACCACAGCATCTAGCCATATAAGGGAGTGGAAGCTCAGTACTCCTGGTGGATGAAAGACAGTCCTCTTTAAAACAGCCTCTGAGGTAAATGCCATAAAGTATTCATTTACAGAAATTCAGGATGCTTTTCAACTTTTCAGAAACATGTTCCCTGCATTAAGTGAGATACACCTGTTTGTAGTGAAAGACAGAGTTATACCATCACTCTACAGCACTTATTGAGCACCTACTTTGTGTCACGTGTGAGATACAAACAAGACCAAGGCCAATCCCTGACTTTAGAAAGTTGATCATTTTGTAGAGGAGATAAGACACACACTCAAGCTCAACATGTTGTAAGGCAGGACAGTGTTAATTATGAGGCTAAATGAGAACATACATATATCCTTTATAAGCTGAGAAGACTATATAAATGCTAATGGGTATAGTTTTTGTACAGGCCTTAAGAATTGCAAAATGCTATGGAAGATAGAGAAGGGAGGAATAATTTCTTGCTGGGGGCATCGTGGAAGGCACCAAAGCATGAGGAGGCTTTCAACAGGTAGAACTGAGATAAAACAGCACCAGCAAAGCCCTGGAGATGAGAACACAAACAGGATATAAAGGTACCAGTAAGTAGCTTGTGTTGGCTTCTGCATAGCATAGACACAGGAGTTTTCCTGGAAAGCTTAAATGCCAGGCTACAAAGTTGAGCCTATTTACTAGGCAGTGGAGAGCCATGGGGAATTATGGGGCAGAGGCATTGCATCATCCAAACTTTCCTTTTGGAAGGCACTCTGACAACAGCATACAGGAAGTGCCATCTCCTCTGGCTGCCTCAAGGACTTCTCCCTTGTAATGCTATCTTTCTCTTCTACATCATTAATCTTTCTCTCCACAGATAATGCAGTGGCAGCCTGCTGCTGCTTTCAAAAAACAAACAAACAAATGAAAACCTTTTTTGACTGCATCCTCACTTCCAGCTGCCTCCCTATTTCTCTATTGCCTTAATAACACACTTTCTAGGGGGGAAAAAGTGTCTATACTCATTATTTCCACTTCTCGCTTATCATTCTCTTCTCAACTTGCTTTAGATAGGCTTCGACCCCCAGGTATGTTATTGTCAATACTTTTGTCAAGGTCACTAATGACCTCCACGGAGTCAAATCCAATGGTCATTTCTCCATTCTTTTTCTGCAACACTCTCATCTCTTGGTTTTCACAACTTGATATGCTCCTTTTCCTCATATCTCTCTGGCCATTCCTCCTCAGTCTCCTTTGTTGACTATTTCTCCTCTACCTCTGTCTTTAAATGTTGGCATATCCCACAGCTCAGTTCTAGGTTTTCTACTTCTCTTTTACCAGTACTTTCTCTTAAAGTGATTTTATCCAGTTCTGTGGTTTTAAAAATTGTCTACATGCTGAAGATGTTAATATTCATATCCTCAGCTCTCACCTCTCCACTGAGCTTCAGACTCAGATATCCTACTATATACCTAACATCTCTACTTAGAGGTCTAATAGCATCTCAAACTCCTATTGTGGTCAAAAACATCCTCTTGATCTGTACACTTCCCACCCCCATACCAAATTGTTCCTGCCTCAGGTTTCCCCTTGTAAGTAAATGGTACCTTTCATTCAAGGTAAAAATCTAAGCCTCATTCTGATCTTACTTTTTCTCACCCAATACATTCTCTTCATATATTTTTCAACCCCTCTAAAACATATCAACACTCGATCCATGTTCTCTATCTCCACTGCTCTCACTCTGGTCCAAGCTACCACCATCTCTTGCCTAGACAACTGCAACTGTCTCCTAACTGGCCTGCCCACTTCTACTTTTGCTCTTCAATATTATTATTACAATTATAGGGCCTAGAATGAATTCTCCACAGAGCGTCCAGAGTGAGCTTTTAAAAATGTAAATCAGATCATAGCACTCATTTGCTTGAAACCATCCAATAGCTTCTGTTGCACTTGTAATAAATCCAAATTCCTTCCAATGGCTTACAAGGGCCCTATGGGATCTGGTCCTTGCATGTCTCTTCAGCCTCATCTTGCGCCACACTCCTCCTTGCTCACTGTATTTTAGTCTCGCTTGTTCTTTTAACAAGCCAGTTAGGCCCTCTGCACCAGCCCTTCTCTCTTCTTGGGATGTTCTTTCCCTAGATCTTTACATGTGATAGGCTTCTTATTGTCATTTAGGTCTCCTCATAGATATCACCTCATCTCCTCTGAAAGGCTTTTCTCGCCACCTAAAGTAGCTTCCATTCCTTGCCATCACTTTCTAACACATCAGCCTGTTTTATTTTCCTCATAGTATTTGTCTCCATGAAATTATCTTGCTCTTGAAGTGTTCATTCCCCCCATCCCCCCTTACACACAAGTAGAATGTAAGCTCCATTAGAGCAGAAACCTTCTCTGTCCTATTCATCATTGTATCTCCCATGCCTGGAAGAGCGCCTGGTATGTAGTAGACACACAATAAATATATACTGAGTGAATGTTGAATAAATTATCTAGCAGCAGAGTGGTTATTGCAGTAATAAAGACAATAGGCAATAAAACCTTTAATTAAACTGGTAGAAGTAGGAAGCAAAATCAAGGGGGAAAATCAATATTAGACTAATCCCACCCAGATTTCATCTTAAGGTATTTAATACCACAAACAGTGGAAGACTCATCCCAGGTCACTATTACTATTACAGTTTCCAAACTGGAACCACAAATCAGTTAAGCAATAAGTAATTTTCCATTAATTAATCAAAAAAGAAATGAAGGAATAGATCAGTAAAACTGGCTGATTGGAATTTATAGGAGTGAAAGGAAGAGATAAGTGATGATTTCATAATTCCTTGCCATTAAAACAAAGCAGGAAGTTTGGGAGGAAAATTGCTTGTGGGTGGGAGGAATGACAGGTTTGGTATAGAACATGCTGATTTTTACTCATCCCCAGAGGTATCTGGAAGACTGTTTCAGTGTAGGTCTAGAATTCTGCAGGAAGGACTGAGGAGGAGATAAATATTGGGGACTGTATCATCAGCATAGAGATGAGAGTTCAAAGTAACAGGAGCAGGATTCCTTGAGGAGTACAAAGCAACTGAAGGGGGATAGGAAATCTTTATTTCGAGGGATCTATTTATCTCCTAGTTCCCACGAACTACGACTAGAGAGTGTGGATTATAATAATCTCTAATTTCCCTAGCCTCTCCCCCACAGTTCACTCCCTCTCTTGAAAAACCCTGTGGAGTTTTTCCCAGGCAGAGGGTTCCAAGCATGGGCTATGAGGAGGCACTGTGATCCTCCTTGCCATCGGCCTCCTAATATATGCCCCTCACTTCTCACAGGGACACATGTCAAGATAAGCATGCCTCTGAAAGATTTTGTGGTTTTTTGGGGGGAAAAACCTAACTATAAAGCCATCACCACTCTTTCGCTTTCTCAATGCAAATGCACAGTGTGATCCTTTAAACACCAAAAAGAATGCAGTCAGCAGCAACAACATCAACAATTTCACCTAGATAGGTAAAGCTTTTTGTAAATCTGACTTGCTCCCTAATGTTGTGAGTTGAAGTACTGCCATTATAATTTTTACTCACTGCCAACCTGTGGCTTGTCAAGATGAAGGAGCTCTTCTGAGTTAGTAACAGAACTGGGTTGAGGGCCTCAGATATCTAGGCCTGGCCCCTCAGCTCAGAAGGAGCTGTTGACAACAATCTCAGACTGTTATTCTACCCTCTACCTTTGCCAGTAAGCGAGGCCTCATTCTCCATGCTGGGCTTCATCTTGAACTCCTGCTTGGAGCCAAGAGCCTATCAGAGACTGATTGTTCTCTGTCTGTTGGCAGATTGGCACCAGCCAGTGTTAAGGCTTGTGTGGAGAGTATATAATAGGGTCTCTAATGAGGACAAGACAATGAGTGTTTGGTTTCAACTGAAGAGTTTATTTGTCCTGTGTCTATGTCTAGACCTCTCAAGGCAAACCTGGTGGCAGCATGGGATGGGGCAATGGTCGAAGGAGAGGAGGAGGCTGTAAAACAGAGATTCAGAGGACAAAGTGGCAAATGACCCAAGTCTCTCAGCTGCTGCAGAAAATGAAACCTAGTACTTAATCCTGGGCCTTGGGTCTTGGACTTGAGCAGGAGAGAGAAGAGTGGGTTTGGGTGGTTAGAGTGGGCTATCGCCTTCTGAATAAGACAAGACAATCTGAATTTGGATTTTATAAAAAGATTCTACTTCCACTGGGGAAAAATACTGTATGCTTTGTTGGAGTAGTGACTTTGTTTAGCTTGTTCACCTGTTTATCCCCAGGGCCTAGTAGAGTGCCTGGCATGTCATAGATATACAATAAATATTTGGTGAATATGGGAATGAATGCAAAAAGATTTGAATAGAAATTCCGAATCTTAGAGATTTTATTGAGTTAATACTCAACTCGTCCAGTGGAAACCTTTCCCTGGCTTTCACTGCAAGAATTTAATTTGTGTAACGGTCCAGGCAATAAGCCAAAAACTCATAGAGATTGCTTTTTTAAAATGGTCTTGTGCCCATTTGCTCCCTTTTTGTTTTGTTGTAGACCTAATCTTCCATATTGAACATTTTGAAATGTTTTTCTCCTGAGCTAATAATCATAAGTTCCCATCCTTCCTCCCCTATCACTAGGTTGCTGCCACAACCTGAGCCTCTAATAACTTAGATTTCCATTTTCATGCTGATCTCTGCTTAGCGTGACATCAGTGGAGCCAGCCTTATGGATAGTGTGTGTGTGTGTGTGTGTGTGTGTGTGTGTGTGTGCGCGCGCGCGTGTGCGCACGTTTGTGTGTGTGTGAAAGCGATTCTAACGGCCTAGAAAAAGGAAAAGAACTAAAGAGGGTGATAGAAGGTGATGATTCACATGTAAGTGAAATGATTAGGTACTTCTCGGCCTGTAACTAGAGCTATTATAAATACTAGACGGGCAGATACCCTCATTAAGGACCAAATCTCAAATTGGCCCTAAATTGGAACTCTCCAGTTCAAGGTAGTGGTTGGTCTTCCAAAGCCATGCAGATAGTGAATCCGCTAACTCTCAGCACCTCCAAGGTCATTGTAAAATAAGAAACTGGGAAACCTGGAAGATAATGAGGCACATGGCAGTAAACAATGCTTCCACTTGCCTGTGAGGAGGATTTTGGAGCAGCTGCTACCATCTACCCATGGCCCTGCCTGAGCCTAGCTCCTTATGCTACCTAATTCAAAAACCATAGCCATGTACTCCCAGGATTCCTCTCAACTTCTCCCACCATCTCCAGAAATTTCTAAGGAAGGGCCATTAACATTAAATTACAATGGGTAAGAATTAAAGGAGCAGGCAAGCGTCAGAAGTGAAGAACAACCTCTAGGTCAGCAACATAAGAGAATGAGTCATTTAGGACAAACACTGCAATGCTGACCAGAGAGTTTTATGTACTGTGTAGCTTTAAAACAACTGAGGTTTCTTTGACGTGGATAATATAGAGTAATAGTCAAAATTTCCTTTTTTTAGTCCCTGTACCTTATGGTGTTAGTAACAATGACAGCTAACATTTATTGTGTGCTTGCTGCATGGCAGACTCTGTCTTAAGCACCATACACACATTATCTCACAACTTCATTTAATCTGCCCAGTAATTCCCATGGGGCAGTAGCGATTACTGTTATCACCACTTTATGAATGACAAAGCCGAGGCTTAGAGTAGTGAATAAGTTTCCCTGAGTCATACAGCTACTGAGTGTTAGAGACAGGATTTGAAGCAAGGTTCTCTAACCTCAGAACCAAATCTATTAACCAGTACACTATAATACATGTGTCCCTTCCTTTGGCTCTTTTACATAAATCACAACTTTATAAAGTCTTCAGCTGATGCAGTGGCAATGGACGTGGGAGAGTCTATAAAAGTTTTGGCTTCTTTTATAGAATAAGGGGCTTAATGACTGCCACTCCTCTTTATCCATGTTAGAAAAGCACAAAATGTCAGCATATTGTGTTGTATTTTCTACTGTTATTAAATAATAAGCCATATTATATCTCTCATTAAGCTATGAACAAACAGCAGTGGCTTTTACTGTGGAAACTTTTGATAGATGCATAGCACAGGTATCTCAAGTGCACGATTGTATTAGGTTCATATGTGTTCCTCTGATATATGTGACACATTCCAGAACATACAAAACCCCTGTGTAATTGAGGTGAAGGGTTTCTTAGGCAGGGCCTTCTAATGTCTTTTCTTAGAGAAAGGAACTGCGATTAGATATAGAAAGGTGTAGCCTTCAGATTTACTTGATGGAGTGAGCTGTGCCTGGTTAAGCAATGAGTTTTCATCACTGGCTCAGGAGTGGGTGAGAGTAGAGGCCACAACAGTTTCGAAAGTTTGAGCTTCTCAATGTTTTTTGTCAGTTAGCTACCAGTGTCTGTCAGTGCAGATGAGGGAATTGAATGCTCACTATCTTTCAGGATATGAGGCTATATAAGTTTATGATCCCAGGAGCAGATTCAATACTGTCAAGATGTGTCTGTTTCTTTATCTGTACAGATGTTGAATGATAGAAAGGTGTAGGCAATTGAATAGTCAACAATGGACAACCCTTCTAGAATACTAGTTCCCTATGTGCTATAATTATCTGGCTATAATTTGCTCAAAGGTCCATTCTAGGCCTAGGCATGTTCGACATACCACATACCATTAAGCAGGATCTTGCCAAGACTGAGACCCTCAGACCCAGCTACATACAGTAAAGTATCTCTCTCCACACCTAGGACCCTTGTGACTGTGCCATACCACACTGGAAGCCCCCATCCAGCCCAGAGCTCTTTCTTCCTTCCTTGACATAATCCTTTAGGTCCCTTGTCCACTGAACAGGATGAACCCAGACAGCACCTTCTCAGACCACGTCCACACTAGCACAATACATACCCCAATGCTACCCCAAAACACCCCTCCTGTGTGTTCCAGATGCCAATAGGCAGCCCTTGCTCACAGGATCCATCCAGGGATGGGGAACCTGTGGCCTTCTGGATCCTTGGGCATGGCCTTTTGACTGAATTCAAATTTTACAGAACAAATCCTTTTAATAAACTGTGCATGGAGTAAGAGCTTCCTTGTTGATATCATGCCTTAGCTGTGACACATACTGAGTCAAGTCTGCTCTCCACCAAAGTGTACCTTGCAATTTTGCGGCCTTGACACTGGCCTCTATGGCCTACTCATCCACTCCTTACTCTGTGAGGCAACCCTTGCCCAGATTGGAGCTCTCCCTGAACTCTTCAATGCAATGAAGCTGGCCCTACCCAATCTGTCACTGTACCATCATGAGGTCAGTCCTCACCACCAGCCACCCCTTTCAATAGGACAACCAGCCCAGAGATCAGCCCGTTGCTGAGTCGTCTATGAGGCTGGCCTCAGCAGCTTTCACTTTCACTAGGGCTTATACTGCTATTATACTGCAACCCTCTCCTAAACTAGGGTCCACAACTCACCATACACCCACTGGAGCCACTGCATTGTCCAGAAGGCCAGATAAGCATGTGCTTAGAGCATAGCACTGCAGGGGCACCAATCAAATAATTTTTTAAAGAGTTTGGTATTTAATATTTAAAAAGCTGAAGTAGTCATATATAAGAAAAATCAGAACTTTGTTGGATTTTTCTTCTTTCATCTGTTGTATGGTTTAGAATTGTTTCCATTTGAATTATAAAGAGGAGGATGGACATTAACATCTTTTCAGTGATTAGGGCTTCCAAACTCCTGATTTTGGCCCTGAACTCTTTGTTTCTCCACATACTGTGAGCCAGCCATCTGCTACTATCCAAAATTCCTCACACCATTAGCCAACCCTTGCCTAGAATAGTAATCCTACAGCCAAGAACAATATCTATCCCAAATACACTGATAAGGCTATGTGAGATGTTAACATATTGAAATACTTCTCTACCTGTTGATAAAGAGCCACTGCCCTGAACCCTTCCTCTACTGCCCCCTCCACAATCCACCATCACCTCAGCTGCCCTAGACCCTCCCTGAGGATGCCCTGGTCTCCTCATAATCTAACAACTGAAGGCATAATGCCTGCTCCAGCATCCTGTTCCAATGTTTGCACTAATTGGTCAGTGCTCATGCAGAATCTGTAGTTAAATATTTTAAATATCATCCCTTCCTATAACCCCTGCACCAAACATTATGCAGCTCTAGGGCTCACTACCTAGATGAACAGATCACTAGGCAAATCTCTTCCAAACCAGAGTACTTGGTACACATTGTGCACAAACCACTGGCTCACACCACCTCTCCCTGTGCTTATGGGTACTCTTTGCCTTGAGGCAACCTCTGAGCAGACTGCACCTTAACCAAGCTCTTCATGAGGCAGTTGTCCAGATTCTGACCAACCCCTGCACACCACATGGTAGATTTTCACTATGCCTCCTTTGCATTTATTGACTTGACCTGCCATTCACTACTGCTCCCATAGCCTGGACAATCTATGATCTGGCCATTGTACGCTGCTCCAACATGAGGAAGTGCCTGACAAGACTTGGTGCACATAACCATTACCACCAGTCCTTGCAAACTGAGACAACCTATGACCAGATCAGAGTCCACTTGGGACCTAGTATGTCAGCCCCTAATATGGGTCCCACACCAGCTCTTCACAGAGCATTAGGCAAAACTTGAAACCAAGATTCATAATACCATTTCTAACAACTCTGCGGACCTTCTAAACAGAGTCAGGTCCAAATCCCTTTTCCCCCAACAAAAAAATTCTCTAGCCCTGACAGGCCTGTGAAACCATTCAGGACACTGACTAGAGCAGGTCCACACCTGCTCTTCACATAGCTCAAGCTAATCCCTGGCCAGAGCAGGATCCACATCAACCATCCACACGGAGTGGACAATCACACACACAGCCACTCCTCACAGCCTGAAGCAAACCCTAACCAGGCCAGGGAACAAATATCAGCCTGTAAAACTTGAGGTGGAGTTCTTAGCAGATCAGAAGCTTGAAGGAGCTGCTAAGATGACTAGAGCCCACAGAAGCATCCCCTACTTCAAGAAACAGCCCGTGAACAGACCACGCATATGGCCCCATGCCTCACATGCATCTCCTCCTCTTCCCTCCTCTCCTCTTCCTTTCCTTCCTTTTCCCTCCCCTTCCCTCTTTCTGCCCCTTTCTTCTTTCCCTCTTTCCTTTTTGCTCCCATTCTTTGACCCCCTTATTCCCTTTCTCACTCAGTCAATTAATGCACCGCTGTATTATTTAATTATTATAACAATTTTGATGTGTCCCATCACAGGCAGGCCAGGGGAAAACTGGGAAACTTCTAAGATAACACCAGTCCCCCCGCAGGCAGGGCCGCTGCTGGAAACTGGGTCTACTGCATGAGAATCGGTGCATGAAATTTTTGCTCCTGGAACCAGAATGATTGTGGAACAAAAATCCCTTTCTCTAGTAAGCAAGCCCCCGAGCCAGCTTCTATGAACTGAGACCAATCTTCAGATGAAGGGCTCAGGGTTAGCCAGATTGGGAGTGACCAGAGGAGACTTTGGGTAAAAAATTCAAGTAGATGAAGTCTTCTGTGCCTCCTGCTACCCCAGCCTTGCTATACCACATTAGCAAAAAATATTTGTTTGAAGCAATCCCGCACGTGTAGCTTTATTGTCAAGGTTTTAAATTAGACACTTAAACTATAATTTGTTGCCCCTCGTGTCCCTTGAACCCCTTTCTGCCCAATTCTCTCCTTTCGTTACATTTCCTTTATTGGCCTTGGTCTCATGTGTGGTACGATCACACTCAATCTCAATCCTCTTCCAAGTTTTTGGATATACACATCCATTGGGTGTGTATATTTTAAGAACTTTTTCTCCATGTTTACATACATATATAGGAACCTATACAGAGTATTATTTTGTTTGTGAGATATATACAGTACATATCATTCTGCAACTTGCTTTTTCGCTAGACATTGTCTTGGAGATCTTGTCATGTACATTTAGACCTAGTTCATTTACATAAATTGCCACATAATGTGGCATATTATGTATATATCTCAATTTATATAATCATTCCCTTATTAATGGACATTTAGCTTGTTCCTAACGTTTTGAAACAGTGCTTTGGCAAAAGCCTTAGTTTTTGCCTTCTTGTGTAAGTGAGCTGGAGTTTTGCTAGGGTAGATATTAACAATGGGAATTCCTGGGTCATAATGAATGCCCCTCTTTTTTTGATTTAATAAATACTGCAAAATTATACTCCCAGGTGGTTTTCCATATTTACATTCTAATAAAGTATATGAATGTACATTTTCCCCAATTCTTTGCAAATTTTTTTTCAAACTTTTATTTTGAAGAATCTCAAACATAAAAAGTGTGATTTACAATGAATATCCATATGATCACTACCTAGATTCAAGGATTGTTAAAATTTTCTGTGGTTGTTTTATCTATCTATCTATCTATTTATCTATCTGTTTTAATCAAACCACTTCAATGTAAGTTGTAAATATCATGATTCTTGACCCTTCAGCAAGCATCTCCTAAAGATAAGGACATACTCCTATGTAAATGCAGTTTAGTTTTACATATTATCTTATCACACCTACAAAAATTAACAATAATTTTCTAATCTTTATATTTAATATCCAGTTCACATTCAAATTTCCACAGGTGTCACCAAATGTCTCTTTTAATGTTTTATTTTGACATCCAGGATCTAGTGAAGTTTAACTACTTGCATTTTTATCAAGATATAATTTACATACCAAAAATTACCATTTAAAATTGAACAATCCAATGATTTTTAATATACTCACTAGGTTGTGCAGCCATCATCAGTAATTCCAGAACATTTTATCCCTTCACAAAGAACCCTTGTACCTGTTAGCTGTCACTCCCTATTCTCCCTTATCCCCAGTCCCTGGCAACCACTAATCTACTTTCTGCCTTTATAGATTTGCCTGTTCTAGACAATTCATATAATGGCCTTTCATGCTTGGTTTCTTTTGCTTAGTGATAATGTTTTTAAGATTCATCCATGCTGTAGTATGTATCATTACTTTATTCCTTTTTATAGCCAAATATGGATATACCACATTTTGGTTATTCATGTATCAGTTGATGGACATTCAGTTTGTTTCCACTTTTTGGCTTTTATGAGTAATGTTGTTATGAACATTCCTGTACAAGTTTTTGTGTGGACATATCTTTTCATTTCCCTTGGGTATATACCTAGGAGTGAAATTGCTGGATCATATAACTCTGTGTTTAACATTTTGAGGAACGAACTTTTCTGCAGCAGCTGCACCATTTATATTACCACCAGCAATGTATGAGGGTTACAATTTCTCCAGATAACTCACTGACACTTGTTATTTTCAACTTTTTAAAATCATAGCCATGCTAGTGGACTTGAGGTGGGCTCTTACTGTGATTTTGATTTGAATTTCCTTAATGCCTAATGATATTGAACATCTTTGTGTGCTTTTTGGCCATTTGTATATCTTCTTTGGAGAAATGTCTGTTTAGATATTTTGTCATTTTTTAAATTAAGTTGTCTTTTCATTATTGAACTATAAGCATTCCTTACAGTGCCTCATCTGATATATGATTTACAAATATTTTCTCCCATTCTGTGTATTGTCTTTTCATTTTATTGATAGTGCCCTTTGACACACAAAAGTTTTTCACTTTTATGAAGTCTAATTTATTTATTTTTGCCTTTGGTTGCTTGTAATTTTGGTGTTATATCTGAAAAAAAAACAATGCCTAGTCCAAACACAAAAAGATTAACCCCTATATTTTCTCCTGAGTTTTACAGTTTTTATTCTCATGTTTAGGTCTTTGAACTATTTTGAGTTAAATTTTGTATATAATGTAAGATTGGAGTCAAAATTCATTATTTTGTATTTGGATATCCAGTTGTCCTAGTACCATTTACTGAAGAGACTGTTCTTTTCCCTTTTAATGGTCGTGGACTCTCAGTTCTATTCCACTGATGTTTCTCTCTCTCTCTCTCTCTCTCTCTCTCTATATATATATATATATATATATATATATATATATATGTATGTATATTTCCTTATGCCAGTTTCATACTGTTTTGATTACTATTGCTTTGTAGTAAGTTTTGAAATCAGGAAGTGTGAGCATTCCAACTTAGTTCTTTTTCAAGATTGTTTTGGCTATGCTGGGACCTTTGTCTAATATTTCCATATGAATTTTAGGATCAGCTTATCCATTTTTTCAAAAAAGACCATTGGGAGTTTTGATGGGGATTGCATCAAATCTATAGATCAGTTTGGAGAGTGTTGCCATCTTAATATTGAATCTTCCAGCCCATGAACATGGGATGTCTTTCCATTTATTTAGGTCTTCTTTAATTTCTTCCAACAATGTTTTATTGTCTTTAGTGTACAACTCTTGCCCTCTTTTGGTTAAAGTTATTTCTAAGTATTTTATTATTATTATTATTATTATTATTGAGACAGAGTCTCACTGTGTTGCCTGGGCTAGAGTGCCGTGGCGTCATCCTAGCTCACTGCAACCTCAAACTCCTGGGCTCAAGCGATCTTACTGCCTCAGCCTCCCAAGTAGCTGGGACTACAGGAATGTGCCACCATGCTTGGCTAATTTTTCTATATAGTTTTAGTTGTCCGATTCATTTTTTTCTATTTTTAGTAGAGACGGGGTCTCGCTCTTGCTCAGGCTGGTTTCAAACTCCTGAGCTCAAACAATCCGCCCGCCACAGCCTCCCAGAGTGCTAGGATTACAGGCGTGAGCCACCACGCCCGGCCTATTATTTTTGATACTATTGTAAATGGAAATGATTTTTTAATTTCATTTTCAGATTGTTCCTGCTAATGTATAGAAATATAATTGTTTTCTATATTGCTCTTGAATCCTGCATCCTTACTAAACTTATTTACTTGTTCCAACAGTTTTCTAGTGGATTCCTTAAGATATTCTATATACAAGATCATGTCATCTGTGAATAGAGATAGTTTTACTTCTTCCTTTCAATCTGGATACGCTTTTTACATTTTTCTGGCTTAATTGCTCTGGCTAGAACCTCCAGTACAATGTTGAATAGGAGTGATGATGGTGGACATTCATATTTTGTTTCTGATCATAGGGAGAAACTCTCAGTTTTTCATTATTAAGTATGATATTAGCTGTGGGTTTTTCATAGGTGTCCTTTATCAGATCTAAGAAGTTTCCTTCCATCTCTAGTTTGTTGAGTGTTTTTATCATGAAGGAATGTTGGATTTTTAAAAATACTTTATCTGTATCTATTGAGATGATTATGTGGGTTTTCCTCTTTATTTTGTAAATATGATATATTACATTAATTAATTTTCATATGTTGAAACAATCTTGTATTCCTGGAATTAATACCACTTGGTTATGGTGTATAATCCTTTTTATGTGCTGCAGGCTTCCATTTGCTACTATTTTGTTAAAGACTTTTGCATCTATATTTATAAGGGATATTGATCTATAGTTTTCTTTTCTTGTGATGTCTTTATCTGGTTTTGGTATCGAGGGATATTGGCCTCATAGAATGAGTTAGGAAGTGTTGCCTCCTCCTCTTCTTTTTTTGGAAATGTTTGTGATTGTTTGATGTTAATTCTTCTTTAAGCATTTTTTAGAATTCACCAGTGAAGACGTCTTGTCCTGGGCTTTTTTTTTTTTTTTGGTAGGAAGTTTTCTGATTATTTATTTAATCTCTTTATAGAGGTCTATTCAGGTATTTTATTTCATCTTGAGTCAGCTGCTCATCTCTGTAACTCATTGAATTTTGTTATTTCTCTTTAGATTCTTTTAGTCTAGAGCAATACTAACGCCATTTTTTCTCATAGCATTGACTTTCAAAGACGCCAGGTTGGTGTCTTGTAGACTGTCTCACATTCTGGATTTATTTGATTGTTTCATCATGGGGTCATTTAACATGTTCTTCTCTCCTTTGTATTTCAGAAAACCTGGAAATTAGGTCTCATGCTTTGAGTTGAGTTAGGCTAAACATTTCTATTGCTAACATTTGATTCTTTCAAAAAAATTTACATTTTGACAATCTGATGGGTGAAAATAGCAACTCATGGTTAATTACTAGTAAGATTGAATATAGTTTGAGATTTATTGGTCATTTGGGTTTCCTATTCTGTGAACTGTTGGTTTTTATTCTTTGCTTATTTTGCTATTGTATTGATCATCTTTATCTTACTGATTCATAGGTGTTTATTATATATTCTAGATGAAGATCCTGTCCATATTTTCCATTTAGGTTTTTAATTTGCTTGAAATTTATTTTTGCAAATGGTATATTTTAGGTAAGGATGTTACTTACTTAAATGGATAACCGATTGCTCAGATACAATATATTGAATAGTCAGGCTTCTCATTGATTTGAGATGCCACTTTTATCATATACTAAATTCCTATATATCCATAAATCCAGTTCTAAACTTTACATTATGTTCTATTGATTTATTTTTGTCTAGTCCTATGCAAATTCATTTTTAATTACTCGAATGTATAATATGCTTTGATAGCTGTCAGGGAAAGTATCTTGTATATTTCTTTCTAAAATTATCTTGGTTATTCTTGCATATTCACTTTCTTTTGAATTTTAGAATCAGCTTGTCAAATCTTATGAAATACCTTTGTGGGATTTAGATTGTCATAGACAATCTAATAAGATTACTTTCATGAGAATTTGTATCCTCAACATAATGAGTCTTTCATCTATAAACATGTCCATTTTGATGTTGTTCAGTAAATTTTTATAAAAATTTTGGCTATATTTTTATTCAGGTTTATTCTATGTATTTTAGAGAAGTTTTTGCTATTATAAATGAGGTTTGTTTTTCTATTACATTTTCCAATTAATTATTGCTGGTATACAGAAAACTATTCATTTTACTTTGTGAACCTTATACTTAGTCACATTTTTAAAAATGCAGGGAGCTTTAAATAGCTTGTTATAATAGTTCATTTTGAATTCTAATTTTTTTGTCTCTTATTATATTGGCTAGGACATCTAATACCATATGGAATAGTGGTTATTAATGATCACCTCTTTCTCCTATTTCATTTACATGAAAATGCTTCTAAATTTTCACCATTAAAGTATGTTTGCCGTAGCTTCTTAATAGATAAATTTATCAAGATAAAATGGTCCTAATTTACTAATAGATTTATTAAATTATAACTTACGGTGTACTGTGTGTAGCTCCAAGCTTGAGACCAAATACCATCTTTATTAGGAAAGAATGCATAGGCAGCATGAGCCCCTGGGCTGAAGAGCACTGGCTTCCCATCTCTGGGAAGATGAAACCTGGAAGTTGTAGCCAGATGTCCGTGGAACCTCCTAGAAGTGAAAAATTTTCCAGAGAGAGAAAGGGCTCTGTGTATCCCACACAAGCTCAGCTTTACCAGGAAGCAGCATGTTGCTTGGAGAAGAGAGGAAGAAGAGGCTGGCCTGGAGAGGTGCAGGTTCAGTAGATCAGATTCCTGCTGCAGGCCCTGTTGCCTGTCTTATGTTATCAAGCCAACTGGGAACAGAAGACGATAAAGAACTGTGATTTTTTGTTTCACTTCTCAACTCCCCACCGAACTGTAGAGCCCATGGGTCAGGAAATTACCTCAATTTTTTTCACTGCCTCAGAAGAGAAAGGCCATTCCCTTGGAGACTGTCATCGTGTCATCATGGCAGCCACTGCCCAGGACAAACTGGCTTTCCCCTCTCCATGCCACACTATCTGCAGTGCCACATGACATCCCAGCTCCTCTTACCTGAAAAACAAGCAAACAAACAAACACTCTTGCCTTTTACTGTAGCTTGGAATAACTGGTACCTAAAGCCAAATGCCTAATAGGTACCTTCTTCAAAAGAACTTCTGCCCCCCACGCTTTTGGGAAATATCTGGAAAGTGGAATGGAATAAAGTATTCCTCGGTCTGGTTGTAGTCAAGTGCAAGGACTGATTATTCACAGACCTGGATTCTGATATTAGCCCCTTTCCTCACTTTCTGTGGGAGCTGGGCCGAATCACCTAATCTTTCTGTGCCTCAGTTTCCTATCTGCCAAATGAGGATAAAAATCTTATCTACACCAAAAGTCATTGTGATGATTAAATGAGACAGGTATGAAATACTTAGCAAAGAGTCTAGCAATATTAAGAGTTCGCAGAATATTATCTATTAGAATGAAATACTGAATGGAATTGTGAGAAGCCTCAGAGAGTGACAGGGAAGAGTCAGTGTCTTATTCCATATCCAGTCTTCTACAGTGACTTGCAAGCAGACACTAAATTATTTGAATCTAATTAAAAAGAATAAAGATTCCTCAAGGACACTTTCAGTAGTTTTCTGTTTCTGAACCAGCCATTTCTTCTTGTAGGGAAGGGTGGGCACATGAAACCAGACATTCATTGCAAAAGCAGTGACTCCTTAAACATGAAGAGAAGCTCTGGATTGCTCAATATGGAGCTATCTGAAGAGTGACAAATAAGTATCCCTGCTGCTCGAGATTAGCTGGCCTCTGAGATAACTTGATTCAACCCCTAAAGAACTCCAGAATTATCTTGGTCTCCCAGGGATTTTATTGGCAAGGGAAGATCACAATCCCACAACTGCTCTAAAGACCCCTCCTACGTACCTTGAACCATGCTAGTCTGTTTACTGCTCTGAACATCAAAGTGCCTTACTTGTTTAAAGGAGAAACCAGGTGTTATGTATAATTTGGGCTCTGACATGCTTCTACTTTGGCCAAACTATTCCTCTACCCTGTGTGAACAATTTCTTATTTGAAGAAAGAGGATGACACTGTGAATCATACCTCTTTTTGCCAGGACTTTGTGAGGATGAAAATTAGGTAATTATTTTTTTAAATTTTATTTCATAATATTACAGAGGCACAAACATTTTGGTTACATAAATTGCTCTTGCACTGTTTGATTCAAAATTTTAAGTGTGCCCATCACCCAGATCGCATGCACGTGGATGTGGAGAGGTAGGAACACTCCTACACTGTTGGTGGGACTACAAACTAGTGCAACCTCTATGGAAAGTGGTATGGAGATACCTCAAAGAAGTAAAAGTAGACCTACCATTTGATCCAGCAATCCCACTACTGGGTATTTACACAAAGGAAAAAAAGATATTTTATAAAAAATTAGACAATTTTAAAACAACAGTAGTAACAATAATAATACTGTAATAATGCTATCATTTAATGAATACATAGTCTGACAGGCAAAACACAGCTAAGCACTCTACATACATTGTATCATTCAGTCCTCATAACAACTCTGTGAGATAGGTATTATTAACTCATTTGCTCGACATATGAAAAAATTGAGGCCAAGAGAGGTTAAATAGCTTGCTCAGGGTCTCATATATTGTATTTTAAAGTTGCTGTTGTTATTGTGAATGAGATTTTTTTCCCATCATGTATCCTAATGAGTTATTGCTGATCTATAGAAAAGCTATGGATTTTTATAGGCTGATATTTTATCCAGCTACCCTCCCGGACTTTCATATTGGTTTTACTATTATATCAGTTGACTATCTCAGATTTCTATATAGCTGTGTTGTTTGTGAATAATGGCAATTTTGTTTTTTGCTTTCTAGTCTTTATTCTCATTTATTTTTCTTACCCTGTGGCATTAGTTAGGGCATCACAGTGTTGAATGCTAAGTGGCCATCCTTGTCTTGTTTCTCATTTTAATATTTTGTCAATAAGTACTACCAATAACAACTAATACTTATTGTGTACTTAATATTGTCAGAAACTCTTGTGTCTTTACATATTTTTTATCAGTTAATACTTGAAACAATATTATAAGGAAGATACTCACATTGTCCCCATTTTTGTCAAGGAGGAAAGTGAATCTCAGAGAGATTAAATAATTTGCCCAAGACCACATAGCTTGTATATGATGGAACCAAGATCCAAACCTAGGCAGGCTTGTGCTCATAGCCAAAATTACCTCCTGGTAATTTTCACAAGATTTGTTAGGAGGTTCTCTTCTAATCTTGTTGACTATGGGTTTTTAATATCAGTGGGCATTAATTTTATCAAATATTTTTTCTGCATCTGTTGAGATGATTATATGGTTTGTCTCTTAAGTCTATCATTGTAGTGAATTATGTTAATAAATTTGCTAATGTTGAATTATTCATACACTCCTGGGATAAACCTTACTTGGTTATAATGTATAATTTTAATAAGCTGCCAAATTTTATTTTCTTTAGGATTTTTATATTTATATTAATAAGTGAAATTAGTATATAATTTTCTTTTCTTTTCTTGTCCTGTCTGATTTTTCTTTTTCTATACTCTGGAATCATTTCTACAACATGAGAGTTGTCTGTGATGTGAAGGTTTGCAAGTACTCACCTTTAGAACTGTTTAGCCTTTCAATTTGTTCTATTATTTTTGTCTATGATTTTCTACTTGTTGGGTAAATTTTAGTAATTTTTATTTTTCTAGACATTTTTTCATCAAAGCACATTAGGTTAACATTTATGTAATATTCTCTTATTTTTAATAATATTTTGGTGCCTGTGTTTACGACACTATTAGGCTTCCTGATGATATTTCTTTTACTTTCTTTCTTTTTTCTTATTACTTAATGAAGGATTGATTCAAAGACGGTTTTGGTTTTATGGATCAACTCTATTTGATTTGTTTTCCATTTCACCATTTTCTGCTTTTATCTTTATCAGTCTCTCCCCTCTACTTTCCATGAGTTTATTTTACTGTGCTTTTTCAAATAACTTCTGGAGTTGATAGCTTAGTTTATTTATTTTCCATTTGTTTATATTTTCTAATAAATGAATTTAAGGCCATATGTTTTTTTCTGAATATTGCTTTGCTTGCATCCAACAGACTTGGATATATGCTTCTCTCATCATCATTGAGTTCTAAAGCATTTGCAATATCAATTTAAATTCCTCTTTAATCCAAGTGTTATTTAGAAGCATGTTTGTGTTTTTAATTTACAGATGTATATTGTGTTGGGCCTATGTGATGGGAGTGGAGTAGTTGGCTGTCTTTTTACTGCTGATTTCTAATTGCATTTGAGTCCTGCATGGCTAGTTTCTGAGCCTGTATTCTCAATCAATACAAATAGTAATAGTCTGTCCCAGCGCAGGCCTCTGTTTCCCAATCCAGAGGTAGTATGATGTTGGCTTTTTAAATATTCTGTACCACCTGGGAGTGAGCATTGAGGATGTGAGAAATGAGACTGAATGTCAGCTCCCAAAAGTCAGTTGGCCCACTTAGAGACAGGAAGCTCCTTTCTTATAGATCCCTCTTCAGAGCTGGAGAGAAGGTATTAATATTTTCCTGATGAGCTCTCTTTGCCAGTCAGGACATACCACGTTGACTCATCTAACCCTAGTGGTTTATAGCTACCCTTCTGAGTCCTGCCTAGTTGGTTATGGGAATACCCCATAGATCACATGGGATTGAGGAAGTGGAATTTTCAAAGTCCTGTTTTGGAGAAAAAAAAATCCGTCTGTCCATGGAGGCTAGGAGTTGTGGTTAATTTTTCTTCCAGTTAACACCCCTGTCTGTTCTTCAAACCCACCGTGTCCATAACAAAAGGGATGATTTGTATATAACCTTGTATATCATCATATATTCAGATGTTCTTAGCAAAGTAAAATAAAATACAAAACAAAAATGTATATTTGTCCTGCGTGACAGTCTGGATGAATGCTTCGTCTCCCTTTGTACCTCATCTATAAGAACGCAGGCTCATCGCCTTGTGACACAGATGTATATCTCATATCTCAGAACAGGGGCCTCCTTCACACTGCTTTCCTGGTCTTTACCTCCTCCTCTTGATACTGGCAATCCCTTCACTGCCGCCTCACACATATATCCCGAGAGTAGTGGGATTTTCATTTGTTTTCCAGATGAATAGGGCTGTTTCCCTCCCAACTGGACCCCAGCACAGTGTTTCCTTTTCATGCCCACATCCATTGTTTTTAATGTCCTTGCTTCCTTGACGACCCTTAATTGGGCTCTTTTGCAGACTAAGTCTGACTGCCTTTTTCTTTTTCTCTTCTGTATCATTAATGACAGTTCAGAATAAAGTGGGAGCTAATATTGTGTTCTGCTGACCTCCCTGCCAGATACTTCTATGCAGTCTGTTAGAGTACCTATTAGTCCTTTCTTTTTTATGGTCAATTATCTACCCATTCAAGCTATTACAAAAAATGATTTTGCATTATGTGGGTACAAGGTAACCCTGAGACAAAGGAACAGACCTTTGGCTGAGATTTGAGGGTGATTGCACCAACCCAGTGCTATTATAAAGTCCCTATCGTTATGCAGCTGAATTTGATCATGTGTATGGACAAGGCAGGTTAGTCTTGAGCTGTGTGTGCTTCTAGTGAGGATGCCTGTACTCTGTAACTTGTGGTCATGTGTCCAGGCTGGGGTATGCCTCAAACAGAGACATGCTGCCTCTCTGAACCTGAGCCACATTTTCTGCAGAAAGATTTTTGCAATTTCTTTGAAGCAGAAAAAATTTTGCAACTCAGAATGAACTGGGGGCAAGAGTAAGGAGGAGAAAGCGTTTTTGAGCACAAGAATATCTGAATCTAAGGGTTTTGCATACTTATAATAGTTACTACACCACATGAATTGCTCTTTCAAATGAACTATAGATCATAGAGCTAGAAAGACCTTGAGGCTACCTGATGTAGCTCCCTTCTTTCAGCTGGGAATGGTATTTTTAATTCCCATTTTACGGGTGAGGCAACTGAGGTCCAGAGAAAAACAATGCCATTGTGCAGTTCCAGATTCATCTGAAAACATTATGTTTGACTCTGCTGCTGTTCATACTTAGCCCACTTTTTGATATTCTGTCTTGGCCACTGCTTTGATCTGATAATGTTCTCCAAAGAGACTGACCATGTTATTACATGCTGTGCTCCTGGTGGGGAGAATTTTCACCCCTGACTCCCATAATTGAGGGCAGATCTGACTCAATCCTGTTTGCCTGTAGAGAATTGTTGTATCCTTTAATGAAGTGATACTTTCCTGAGCCTCTGGAGCTGCATGTGGTTCTTTCACATGCAATCTGTCATTTTTTCAACTCTTTGATGTCTGTACTAAAATATTCTTTCCTACGATATTTCATAGGACACATGTAATGATCAGGTGGCCCTCATAGTTAATGGTGATTGCATATCAGACTCTAGAATCTGCGTAAATGGCCCAATCTAATGGACAGTCTGTTGCATGCTTATACTGTTTAACTCAGTGTTAAAAATTGTTTTGGGAATTCTCACATACACCATTGACAAGAACAGTTCAGTGAGGCCATATTGGTCTTTGGAAACAGATAAAACTAGATTCTAAGCTTTACTCCACTATGAAATAGTGACTACTTAACTAACTGTGCGGGCTTGGACACATTACTTTAAGCTTTCTGTGCTGCAATTTCCTTATCTTTAATGGAATAGTAGTAATACATGTCTCATGGGTTTGTTGTGAGGATTGAGATAATCCACATAAAGAATTTAGCCCATGTAATGCCTACTACATTGTAAGGATTTAATATGTTGTTATTATTGTTATCGTCATCATCCCTCTAATTACATTTCAGGGTTGTTGTAAGATTATTAAATAAGATGATATAAACTATATAGCAGAGTTTCTTATCCCTAGTAGATTCTCAAAAATAGCAACTTTTATGATTATAGTTATTAAAGTGCTGGAAGTATTCCACGAAGCTGTCACGTTTTGGAGCATGGCTTATTTGGTCACCTAGGTGGTTTATCTTGAGCAAATAGTACTGTTCAAATTTTCTAATTCAAGTCCACATGGCCCAGCCAGAGAGTAGAGTGGTAAACACCATAGGACCATTTAGAAATGGTTCCTTTTAGAAAATTAACTTTGTCAATTTTCTAAAAGCAATACTAAAATATACCCACAGAAAATAATTTTTGAAGGTAAAATTGTGACATGATTTTACCAAGGTAGCTAACAAACAGATACACAAATTTTGCAAGACAAGGTTTGTGGATATGCTCTGATTACTTGGTCTTGACGTTTCTTCTATATCAGTGTCCATCTCCTCACCCAACCTCCTACATAATTATCCAGCCAAACTTGTATACTATACTGGAAATTGTAAAGGGTTAGGAGTCAGAAAGACCTTGATCTTGATTCTGTTCCAGCCTCCACTGCTTGCTAGCTCTATGACCTTGGACAAGTCCCATAATATCTCTGAATTTCAATTTCCTTATCTACAAAATTGGTATAGAAATCATTTCCTAACCCCTTATCCAAAAGCCTTGGGGTTAAATAAGTTTCATAATTCAAGTGCTGTTTTTTTTTTAATTTTAAAAATACTGCATGTCACACAATACCTTCAGTGGATTTTGGAACAAAACCCAGTAGTCAATCACATCAATATTCCTGCAACAAAGCATATGAATATTTACACTGAAAGAGCCTCATGTCAATCCATGACAGGTTTTGTTACCGTGTAAATTTTGGCAGGAAACTTATGAAAAACTTTTTGGTTTTTGGAACTTTCTAGAATTTAGAATTATTGATAATGGACTGAATCTTATACCTGACCACATGAGATTGTTCTAGGGATTATATGATAGATATTACATGTAGCAGGGGTCCTGCTGAAAGTAAACTGAGATTCTGATACATCTAAGTGTCTGAAGACACTCATATATCTGTTTGCCTGAGATGATCTGTGGAAGGCAGAAGGTTCTATGAGGAGGAGGACTGTGTCAGACACCTGGGTCTGTGAGAGTAGAAGAGCAATCTGATAGAACGTGATGTGCTTGTTCTCCCAGCACACAAATCAAATCTGAGAGTTTGAGCTAGGGTGGTGGAGGTAGGATGTAGGGAAGATACTGTGGCATTTAAGAAGCTGAAGCCATTTTTCTCACAGGAGCCTCACTGAGATGCAGTATTGAAGCAATGTTGTTTCAGTGTTCAGGTGCCAAAGTATAGCAGAGAACTGAAAGGGGCATCCCTATCCTACTGGGTGGACCCATCAGTGGCTTCATACAAAGCTGCCAGAAGGAAAGAAAGCACAATTTAGACCTCTCTCAGATATGAAGCTTTGAGCACCCCAGAATCCATTCTCTACTCCAATGTGGCAGGGGTCTCTGTATTCCCACAGCAGGAAACACCCATCAGCAGCTACAGCTGGGCAAGAGGGGCTGCTACTGACTATCTTTCATTAAAAAGGTAAGCTCTGTCAAACTAAAATGGACACATAACATACCAAAACTTATGGGATGCAGCAAAAGCAATTATAAGAGGGAAATTTATAGTAATAAATGCCTACATTAAAAAATCTAAAACAAACAACCTAATATTACACCTCAGGGAACTAGAAGAAAAATAACAAACTAAGCCCAAAGTTGGTAGAAAGAAAGAAATAATAAAGATCAGAGCAGAAGTAAATGAAATAGACACTAGAAAGTCAGTAGAAAAGATCAGTGAAACTAAGAGTTGGTTCTTTGGGTGGGGAACCTGTCACCTTGGGGCCACATGTGGCCTTCTGGATCCTTGAGTGCAGCCTTTTGACTGAATCCAAATTTTATAGAACAAATCCTTTTAATAAAGGGATTTATTCTGTGAAGTTTGGATTTGTTTGAGGGACCACACTTGGGGATCTGGAGGGCCACATGTGGCCTTGAGACTGCAGGTTCCCCACCAGAAAGAGAGCACATTATATAACTGATACTACATAAATGCAAAGCATCATAAGAGACTACTACAATTGTATGCTAATAAATTAGATAACCTAGAAAAAATGGATACTTTCTGGACACATAAAACCTACCAAGATTAAATCATGAAGAAATTAAAAAATCTGAACAGACCAATAATGAATAGGAACATTGAATCAGAAATAAAATGTCCCCTGTCAAAGAAAAGCCCAGGATCTGTCATCACTGTGAATTCTACCAATATTTAAAGAAGAACTAAGACCAGTCATTCTTGAATTCTTCCAAAAAATAATTAAGAGAAAGAAATACATTCAAACTCATTTTATGAAGCTAGCGTTACCCTGATACCAAAACCAAAGATACAACAAAAAAGAAAACTACAGGCCAATATCCCTGATGAACATAGATGCAAAAATCCTCAACAAAATACTAGCAAACCAAATTCAACAGCTTATTAAAAGGATCATTCATCATGATCAAGTAGGATTTATTCCTGGGATGCAAGGATGGTTCAATATACACAAATCAATAAATGTGATACACCAATTGTTAATAACAGAATGAAGGACAAAACAATGTACTCCTCTCAATAGATACAGAAAAAGTATTTGACAAAATTCGACATCCTTTCATGATAAAAACTCTCAACAAATTAGGTAGGTTTAGAAGGAATTTACCTCAACACAATAAAGGACATGTATGACAAGCCCACAGCTAACATCGGAATCAGCAGTGAAAAGTCGAAACCTTTTCCTCTAAGGTCAGGAAGAAAACAAGGATGCCCACTCTCACCACTTCTATTCAACATAGTACTGGAAGCCAGAGTGATTAGGCAAGGAAGAGAAATACAAGCCATCCAAATCAGAAAAAAGAAAGCACATTGTCTCTGTTTGCAGATGACATGAACTTATATATACAAAACCTCAAAAATTCCACCAAAAAGCTGGTGGAAATGATAAACAAATTCAGTAAAGTTGCAGAATAAAAAAAATCAGTGTACAAAAATCAGTAGCATTCCTATACAGTAACAACAAACTATCCAAAAAAGACATCTTAAAAAAATCCCATTTATAATAGCATCACAAATAAATAAACTAAAATACTTAGCAACAAATTTAACCAAGGAGGTGAAAGATCTCTACCCTGAAAAGTATAAAACACTAATGAAAGAAATTGGAGAAGACACAAATCAATGGAAAGATGCCCCATATTCATGGAAAGGAAGAATTAATATTGTTAAAATGTCCGTACTACCTAAAGCAATTCACGGAATCAATATAATCCCTATCAAAATTCCAATGACATTTTTCATGGAAGTAAAAAAAAAATTCAAAAATTTGTATAGAGTCACAAAAGACCCCAAATAGCTAAAGCAATCTTGGGTAAAAAGAACAACGCTGGAGGCATCACACTCCCTGACTTCAAAATATATTACAAAGCTCTACTAATCAAGAAAACATAGCACTGGCATAAAATAGAAACATAGACTAATAAAATAGAAAAGAGAACCCAGAAATAAGTGCACACATTTAAAGTCAATTGTTTTTGACAAAGATACCAAGAACATACAACAGGGAAAGGTTAGTCTCTTCAATAAATGGTGCTGGGAAAGCTGGATATCCACATGCAGAAGAATGAAATTAGATCCTCCTCTCATAGCATATTCACACCATATACAAAAATCAACTCAAAATGGATTAAAGACTTAAACATAAGACTTGAAACTGTAAAATTACTATAAGAAAACATAGGGGAAAATCTCTATGACATTGGCGTGGGCAATGATTTTTTAGATATGACCACAAAAGCATAGGCAACAAAAGCAAAATTAGACAAATGAAATTACATCAAGCTAAAAAGTTTCTTCACAGCAAAGGAAACAATCAATACAATGAAAAGAAAACCTACAGAATGGGAGAAAAATATTTGTAAGCCATACATCTGAGAAGGAGTTAATATTCAAAATATATAAGGAACTCAACTCAATACTAAGAAAACAAATAACCCAATTAAGAAATGGAAAAAGGACCTAAATTGACATTTCTTAAAAGACATACAAATGGACAACAGGTATATGAAAAAAATGCTCAACATCACTAATTATCAGGGAAATACAAATTAAAACCACAATGAGATATCACTTCACACTTGTTGGAAGAGCTATTATCAAAAAGATGAAAGATAAATGATGGCGAGGCTGTGGAGAAAAGGGAACCCACATATAGGCATACCATGTTTTATTGCTGTTTGCTTAATTGTGCTTCACAGATATTGCATTTTTTAAAAATTGAAAGTTTGTGGAAATCCTATGTCAAGCAGGTCTATGGGTGCCATTTTTCCAACAGCATGTACTCACTTCGTGTCTCTGTGTTACATTTTAGGTATTCTCACAATATTTAAAAACTTTTCATTAATATTATATCTGTTATAGTGATCTGTGATCAGTGGTCTTTAGTGTTACTATTGTAATTGTTTTGGGGTTCTATGAACCATGCCCAGATAAGATGGTGAATTTAATAATGTTGTGTATATTCTGACTGCTCCACCGACCAGCTGTTCCCCATCTCTCTCCCTCTCCTTAGGCGTCTTGATTCCCTGAGGCACAACAATATTGAAATTCAGCCAGTTAATAACTCTACAATGATCTCTAAGTGGTCAAGTGAAAGGAAGAGTCGCACTTCTCTCACTTTAAATCAAAAGCTAGAAATGATTAAGCTTAGTGAGGAAGGCACGTCAAAAGCCGAGATAGGCTGAAAGCTAGGCCTCTTGTGCCAAACAGTTAGTCAAGTTGAAAATGCAAAGGAAAAGTTCTTGAAGAAAATTAAATGCGTTACACTCCAGTGGACACACAAATGATAAGAATGTGAAATAGCCTTATTGCTGATGTGGAGAAAGTTTTAATGGTCTGGATAGAAGATCAAGCCAGCCACACATTCCCTGAAGCCAAAGCCTAATTCAGAACAAGGCTATAAGTCTCTTCAATTCTGTGAAGGCTAAGAGAGGTGAAGAAGCTGCAGAAAAGTTTGAAGCTAGCAAACTTGCTTGGTTGGTTCATGAGTTTAAGGAAAGCAGCCTTCTCCATAACATAAAAGCTCAAGGTGAGGCAGCAAGTGCTGATGTGGAAGCTGTGGCAAATTAACCAGAAGATCTAGCAAGGTAATTGATGAAAGGTAAGCTGGCTACGCTAAACAACAGATTTTCAATGTAGACAAAACAGCCTTATATGGGGAAAAGAGGCCATCTAGGACTTTTTACAGCTAAAGAGAAGTCAATGCCTGGCTTCAGAGCTTCAAAGGACAGGCTGACTCTTGTTAGGGGCTAATGCAGGTGGTGACTTTAAGTTGAAGTTAATGCTCATTTACCAGTCTGAAAATCCTGAAGCCTTTAACAATTATGCTAAATCTATTCTGCTTATGCTCTATCAACAGAACAACAAAGCTTGGATGATAGCACATCTGTTTACAGCATGGTTTACTAAATATTGTAAGCCCACTGTTGAGACTTATTACTCAGAAAAAAAAATTCTTTTAAAATATTACTGCTCATTGACAATGCACCTAATCACCCAAGAGCTCTGATGGAGATACACAAGGTCATTAATGTTGTTTTCATGCCTGCTAACACAACATCCATTCTGTATCCCATGGTGAAAGGCATAATTTTGACTTTTAAATCTTATTGTTTGGGAAGTACATTTGATAAGTCTATAGTTGTTACAGATAGTCATTTCTCTGATGGATCTGGGCAAAGTAAATTGAAAACCTGGAAAAAAAATCTTCCATTGTACATGTCATTAAGAATGTTCGTGATTTATAGGAGGAGATTAAAATACCATTAACAGGTGTTTGGAAGAAGTTGATTCCAACCCTCATGGATCACTTTGAGAAGTTCAAGACTTCAGTGGAGGAAGTCACTGCAGAAGTGGTGGCTAAATAGCAAGAGAACTAGAATTAGAAGTGGAGCCTGAAGATGTGACTGAATTGCTGTAATCTCATGATAAAACTTGAATGGATAAGGAGTTGCTTCTTATGGATAAGTAAAGTATTAATAAGTGGTTTCTTGAGATAAAATCCACTCCTGGTGAAGATGCAGTGAACACTGTTGAAATAATAACAAAAGATTTAGAATATTGCATTAACTTAGTTGATAAAGTAGGAGCAGAGTTTGAGAGGATCGGCAGCAGCATTGAAAAAAGTTCTGCTGTGGGTAAAATGAAATCAACCAGCATCGCATGTTACAGAGAAATCTTTTATGAAAGGAAGAGTACCTCAATGTAGCAAATGGCATTGTTGTCTTATATTAAGAAATTGCCACAGCCACCCCAATCTTCAGCAACCACCACCTTGATCAGTCAGCAGCCATCAATATCAAGGCAAGATCCTCCACCAGCAAAAAGATTAAGACTCACTGGAGGCTCAAGTGGTCATTAACATTTTTTAACAATAAAGTATGTTTTAGTTAAAATACGTACTTTTTAAAACATAATGCTATTGCACACTTAATAGACTACAGTATAGTGTAAACATAACTTTTATTTGCACTGGGAATTCAAAAAATTTGTATGACTTGCTTTGTTGTGATATTCGCTTTATTGCAATGGTCTGGAACTGAACTCTGAATCTCCAAGGTATGCCTGTACACTGTTGGTAGGAATGTAAATTAGTACAGCCATATGGGAAACAGTAGGGAGGTTCCTAAAAAATTAAAAATAGAACTACCATATGATCCATCATCCCACTACTATGTATGTATCCAACAGACGTGAAATCGGTATGTCAAAGACATATCTGTGCTCCATTATTTGCAGCATTATTCACAGTAGCCAAGATATGAAATCAATCTATGTGTCCATCAATGGCTGATTGTATATAAAGGTATATATAAACAATAGAATGCTATTCAGCCCTTAAAAGGAAGGAATTCCTGGGATTTGCCACAACATAGATGAACCTGCAGGACATTGTGTTAAGTGACAGGCACAGAAAGACAAATACCACATGATCTCACTTTTGAGGGGAATCTAAAGAAGTTTAACTCACAGAAGTAGAAAGTAGAATAGTGGTTACCAGATCTTGGGGAGGTTGTGGAGAGGTGTTATTTAAAGGGTACAAAGTTTCAGTTAGCTAGGAGGAATAAATTCAAGAAATGTATGGTAGAACATGGTGACTGTAATTAATAACAATATGTGGTATTCTTGAAAATTGCTAAGAGAATGGAATTTTTGTTCTCAGTACAAAAAATAAGTATGTGAAGTAATGCATATGTTAAGTACCTTGATTTAGCCATTCCACAATGTATGCATATTTCAAAACATCATATTGTGTACAAGAAATATATGAAAATTTTTATTTGTCACTTAAAAGATAAATTAATTTCTAAAATAAAAAATAAGTAAGTAGGCAATCATAGTGAAAAAATAAAAAGAAAATAAAAGAAATGCAAGCTCTCTAAGAAGAGGGACTTTCGTGTCTGTCATGGGCCCATCTAGATCTGCATAACTGGGCAAGTGCCTGTGATGAAGAACCACTTGTGGATTGAATTTGTTGGCAGTGGACATTCATGAGGAGAGTGGGAGTGGAAGAACATGAAAGGACTGTTCCCGAGGACTCTTAGAAATAACTGGGGGAGACCTTCGGGGGGCTTAGGCCCTCTATTATACACATGGGGATACAAGTCAGTGACATGTGAGTTATTAAAGTGTATGTCACTTTCATTTGTAATGAAAGTCAGGTATGGCCTGGGGAAACTTAAGGCCTAACATTTTATAAAGGTTCAGAATGTCTTCTGGAGGGTTCTGGGTCTTAGCTCGCTAAGTTCCATATAGACAACAAGTGGATCTTGGGAAGTTTCTGCTCATAAAGAAGATTTTTGGGGTGGGGTGAGGGTGGAGGAATAGGGGCTTATTCTGGCAGGTTCTTCTTGGGCTTCGTCATTTGAACTTTGTGATATTATTTTCGAGGAAGGGAGAGGCAATAGTAATTGGTTGGCGGGAAAAAGGGAAAAAGAAAAGATTTTATGTTCTCCATTGTGCCAAGTGCAAACCAGTTTTACTTAAGTTATTACTATTAAGGTGAATTCGTTTGCACCCATGTGCTGGCTAAGCATGGGGAAATGCAAGTTATATATTTCAACTATATAGAATGTTTCATGACATGTGGTAGACATTCAGTAATGTTTACTAAATGGATAATATTCCCCTCTGCATTTCTCCAGTCTGTCTTTGATCCTTGACTATGAGTCTCTTAAATGCAAGGAGTATGGATATAGTTTTATCTTTGTTTCTTTGATGCCTAGCATGCTTCCTGACACATAATAGATGTTCCCCAAAAAAGGTTGTTCATTGAATGAATGAGACATATTGATGGCTAGGACAGGGATTGCTATATGCAAATTAATGCCACAGAAATAATTAAAAGAAATTCTCTTCTCCCAAACTGATTTAATCCTATTGGAGATGAACACTAACAATTTGCTTAGCTAACAATTTTTTTGGTAACAAATGCTTTATTCCACCATAAATCTGGGGTTATCACAAAACTGAGTTGACTAAATCCAAATTAATGAGGTTTTTCTGTTTGATTTTTCTTGTCATGGCTTTTGACCTTTCTTTCCCATAAATCAGAATATAGCACAGAAAGTCTGTTTCTTCATAAGATTTGGTATATCGTAGCTACTGGCTTCAGTTGGCTCACATTTCCTAAGTAATCCCTTACCTCATTCTGGTTAATGGCTATTATAATGAGGCCTTCATGACTTGCTGCTCACCTAAATTAGTTTACTCATTTGTCTACAAGCTGACTTTTAAAAAGGCTCCACTCTTGGAGGTTTGAATCATTATTCATTCCATATCCTCTCTCACTTGTTACAAGGCTAGAGTTTGGTCTGTTTCTCTGTTCCCTAATTTATTCACACAAGCTCTTTTTATTCTTTAACCTCTTCTTTAAGTGGCACCTTTCCTCCTTTCCTTTGCCACCCTAAATACTCTCTAAATAATTGAACTGATGAATTATGTTCTGGTTTGTGTCCTTCCTTCTTCTATTTTCATCTCAGCCAATTCTTGGCCTCTTCGATCTACTGTAGCAAATGAGACATTGTCTTTGAATTTTTCCTTCTGAAAGTACAACTCTATGCTCTTGACTGTGAGCAAGAGAGAGATTCTCCACCCAGGCAGTACCTACAATTGCCCTGTGCTTTCCCCACTGCATGCACCAACTCTTTTGCTTTCTACAGCATGCCTTCCACTTGGTTCATAAATATTAATACTGCACACCTCTAGATCCTTGGCAGAATGCTAGGCACTGGAGAGAGAGCAGTGATCACGGCTTTGGCAGCAAATATTGATCTTATTTATTTCATTTATGGACAGCCATGACATGGATAAAAACAACTTCGAAATTATTTTTATCTTTTTGATTGTAGATCTGTTTATGCTGATTAATCTCATGTTAAAAAATTAATTTGCATTTCTTGAGGTATAACATTGAACCACCCCATGGTATCCTGGAGAACAGACTGGCCGGTCCCTTCAAATGTGTCCATGAAATATCCACAGGGAACCACATAACACTGTACGAGGTTTGTCCCATATTTCTCTCACACACACTTCTATTGCTTCTCGGATTAGCTGTCTTTGTAGGCATCTGGAGGGCAGGGGCTGGGCCTGTTTAACTTGGTTTGTAGGGAAACTAGCTCAGAGCCACATCACTCTATTGCATATGAAATAACATGTTCAAGAGGATACTGATTCACTGGATTAAATGAATTTTCTATTCTCTGTGCTTTCTAAGGCAAGCAGTAACTTAAATGAAATTGTAGGGGTCAAGGAGAGAGTTCCCCTTGGCCCTCTGAAGGTTTGCTGAAAAATTACTGACAAAATGCAGATTAATAGGAGAAAAGGCTACAAATTTATTTAACATGTATACATGGGAACCTTCAGAATGAAGACCCAGGGGAAATTTTCCATTTTTATGCTTAGGTTCAACAAAGTATGGACAGCCATCTAGAAATATGATTGGACAAAAAGGGTATGATCTAAAGCTAATAGATTGAATGGGAAAACCCAGCAAGGCCTGTCTGTCTAGATTTTCTAGGCCTCTCTAACCCAGCATTCCTTCCTTTTGGGTGTGGGGCAGGTCCCTCTTGAATGGGGGTCTTATGACCTGTAGTCAAACAAGGTAGATCAGATAACTTCTTTATGGCCAATTTTTAAACAGAAAGGTGGAGGGAAAGGATGAGTAATATTTTTAGGTTTTATGCCTGGCTTGGGAGAAAAAGGGTTCTGGTCTGTGTAGCCCACCTTGGGGTAGAGGGATTCCAGTTTCTGTGGCTAGTCTCGGGGGATAATGGGACTGAGAGACAGGAGGGCAGGAGAAGGTCAGAGAAAAACCTTTGCTTCTGAGGCTGCTTCTGAGACCTTCATTTTAGGGCATTGTTTCTGAGCCCCAACAAAATGAATGAAATAAAATAAAGTGAAACTAAGCATTGGATATAAATGTTTAGTCCCAATTGTGAGGCAGCTTATCCTCTGTGTCTTCTGTCTTTACTGATTTTCATATTCCACCCTCAGCTCAAGCTATGCTTCAGATATTGTTGTCTCCTCTAGGTTGCTTCTTTGGGGCCTGCCTCCCTTGCTGTGATGTGGATGGACGGCACCCAATTGTTTTCTACTTAAGCAGAGTAATTGATAAACTCTGGTATCAAGCTCGTGGATGGCTCAACCCAAGGTAGTTTCAAACTACCTTGTCTGACAGCTGAGTCCTCCAGCCTCCCAAGCCCTTCTGTAATCTACTCATCTTTCTGATTCAGAAACTTTGAAACTATCCCTTCACAAACTCAGAGGAATGTGTAGGGTTTTATGATTTGTTTTTATGCCATCCTTTTGTGTGTGTTTTGGCACAGTAAATTCTTTGAAAAACTACTACCTCTTTCATTAGGAGTTTTGCAAATGACCTACTGAGTAAATGGCCTAGTCTGTTTCTCTAGGCCAATGTAGAAATAGCTTTGGGCTCTTACTTCACCAAAAATGGGCCAGGGAGGGAATCTCCTTAGAGAGGAAAATATATTTGATTTTTGTTTTTAGTACAAGCAGGCTTTCCAGCAGTGGCAGAAAACATCCAACTTATCTTCAAGTGCTGAATTGTTTTTAGATGTCATCTTAAAAATAAGAGAATTTGTTTAAAAATGATACTGTTGTTTAAAAATAAAGCATCATTGCCAATCAAAATCCCCAGGCCAGAAAATGTGGTTTTTTTCAATTTAGCCAGTCTGTTTTAATCCAGGATATGCCAGGACTTGACCAAAGTAGCCATGAGATTGCACTGTCACCCCCAGCCTTTTAAATCAAAAAGCATAAACATGCAAGGCAGCAAAGAAAGATGCTCTGAGGCAGGGGCTGGCCTCGACTCCTAATATGGTCAGCTTCCAATAAACCAGAGGGTCGTCAGCTCTGTGAGGCATTTTAAATTTCTTTTTAATCAAAAGCCCTATTTTTTGTTTCAAGCTTCTTGGAGTTGATGAAAAGTCTTGCTTTCATGTATGAATGTAGAAGTCCGCCTTTAAAACATGATGCAGATTACTGAAAATACGGTATGGGTGACTGAGAATCCTGGAAGTGGTGAGCATCAGAACCAACCTTGTGAAGGGAAGGCTCTTTAGCAGTGTTTTGCAATTTTTCTCCTCCAAAAATCTCCCTCTTTTACCCCCTCCCCAAACACCTGCAGTGGAGTCTATACTTTTACCTCTACAGCTCACTCCTTTGATTCAAGCATTGTTGCTCATTCCAGAAGGGTCCTAAAATACACAGCTACCTAAAAGAAGCAATAAATGAAATTGCTGAGACTGCACAGCAAAGAAGTCAATCAGATTGCGTCTTTCCCAGATCCAGGAAGGAAAGGGGCTCTGACTTTAGCTCACTGAGCTTCTAGGTGTGTGGGAGAAGTCCCTGAAAGAAAGAATGGAATACAGGCAG
This sequence comes from Avahi laniger, assembly GCA_963575035.1. Lineage (NCBI taxonomy): Eukaryota > Metazoa > Chordata > Mammalia > Primates > Indriidae > Avahi > Avahi laniger. Next base: position 25,838 of record CAUYSK010040526.1, on the reverse strand, counting down.
GGAAAGAACACATTAAGACTAGTTTCATAATTTTTTCAAGAGTAAACCTATTGTATCCACGGATCGCTGTCCTAAACTATAGAGAGAAGACTCTGATGTCAGCTTGTGTGTGTTCGTGTGGGGGAGCTTTTTAAAAAAGTGCAATATAGCAAAAATAAATAAATTTATCCTTTGAGGCTGCTGTTCGTGGAATTCTAGATAATTTAGATTTTACTAAAAATCTAAGAAAGAAAAGTAAAGAACAGGATACTTTCACCGTCACCTTCCTTCACTAGGCAAAGACAAATAGAGCCTGGGGAAGGGGTAAGAGTGATAAATTCTCAGCCTCCCACCCTCAATATAGTTCTCATAAAATGTCTGTTGATTTCAACTAGAATGTAGAGAGAATGGTTCTCTGGCTATCTCTTTTAAGAACAGAATTAGGGGATGTTTGCTTTAAATTGCAAAAAGCTGGGTTAAGAGTTCTTTCTAGCCTTACATGGGTGGTGAAAATTTAAAAAGGGCCATGATTAGTGAGAAAGTACACCCCTCCCCTAGTAACCCCCCATCTACCAATCCCATTTACAAAGGCGCCCATGTCTTTCAAAAGAGAACCGGAAAATTACCATGGAAATCTGCCCCAACGGGCTGTGCTTTGGTAGGAGTCAGAGCCTTTGTTAGCAGGGGTTTATGGGGGACAGCACCACAGTGAACACAGTTGAGCCTCACTAATTCCCTGAATGAGGGAAAGACCAATTTTGATTTGTAAGAAGCTTGAATTTGAAAATATGTTTAAAGAAATGCCATGTTATTATTTCTAAAAACCTGCAGTCAAACTGCTGGCTGGAGTCTGTGCTGTGAGCTGCCTAGACTCTTAAGTCCTCCAACAAACAGATAAGAACCGTAATTAGCATATTGGTCATTTGAATGCAAAGTGCACTTAGAGTGGCGCTTAAAAACCGTGTGTTAGTGTACTCCCCTAGCAGGCTGTCACTTTTCTATGTTTGTAGTATTAATTTGCCTAGCAGCCTGCCCTCTTTCCTTTCTGGCAGTAAACTGTAGCCTAGCATGTTAGAATTCGTTAAATTTTCCATATTAGCAGGTGGAATTAACAAGTAGTGTTTGTGGGGGGCAGGGAAGGGGAGATGATGAACAAATTTTAAAAATCATCATGAACGTATTTTAAACTTCTATTTAACTGACCTTTAAAATTCATCAGTTAATTCACATTTATTATTTACTGAATAGGCTCTGTACTCTCTTGGATGATTAAAAGGGGGGAGGGGCAAGCTGTTTCGAATGCCCCACCCCCATAAGTGACCTTATCAAGTGAACACCAGAAAACGTTGACTGTAACTAGTTCCTGCTTTATACCAAAATTAGGATTGATTATGAGGTGCAACAGGTGCTTAATTATATGGACCAGCAGCACATTGAGATCAGCATCCATTTAATACATCTTCGATGGTCGGCCAATCCTGTACGCACATATTAACTTTGTTTTTAAATTCACACTTAAAATCACTTAATTTGAAGTGTGACCCAGTTATGTTTGGGAAGGGGAAAAAGGAGAGATTTTACCCAAATAGTCAATGTCTCTATCATTTCACTATGAACATGGAAGAAAAAGTCTGTGTTCATTTCCTAGTCGAACAAACCATCTGGTAAGACGGAGCAGGGATTGCAGGAAAATGCTGAGTGAAGCCTCCGAAAGGACCAAATTTAAATGCCTTCCCCTTGAAAAAATTCCCCAGTTCTACTTCCTGGCCCTTTTCAGACACTCAGAGAGATCAGACGCTGAGAGAGATTGGAAGAGAATACCCACAAACCTACGAAGGAAAGATCCTTAAGTAATGTAATCTCTAGCGCAGTGGTTCCCAAACTTTGCTGCACATTAGAATCCGAGGAGTTTAGGACCTGAGGAGATTTTTGAAAATCTCAATGCCCAGATTCATGCCATCCAATTAAATCAGAATGTCTGGGGGTAGGGGCCAGGCACCAACATTTTATAAAGATCACCAGGTGATTCCTATGTGCAGCAAAGTTGGGAACCACTGCCCTAATTCTTTCCCAAGTTACATGCATTTTATATTTAATTTTCCCAACTATCCTAAGAAGGAGGTTCTGTTAGATCCCTACTTCACAGATGAAGAAACTAAGGTTGAGAGGGCCTAAATAAGTTGCTCAAGGTCTCAAGACTATAAAATAGTGAATCTGGGATTTGAATGCTGGCAGTTTAATTACAGAGTCTGCATGCTAAACTTCTATGTATTAATGTCCCTCCAGGCTTTTGCCCTTGTATCCAGAACTATTCCACCAAATTTAATATAGAAGAATTCCATGTCAATGCAGTGAGAATTTATTAGACATCTGCTATGTAAATCACACAGTCTTAGTCACACTGTGAGCCTCTAGGAGGGTCAAGGAAATATGGCTAATTTCTGATAATTCAAAGGGCTCTTTGGGTAACCCTGTCTTGGTTGTCTCTCATCATTTGTTATGTTAAAGCTTAATTAGCCAAATACGACCAGAGACAAAATTGTAGTCTTGACAAAATCAAATTTATTGGGCGGCTTAGTGATTGGGTATCTCCAGTAATAAATGAAAATAGCAAAGCAGGTATGGGGCATCACTGGTAAGAAAGCAGTAGTCACTAAAAGGAGGAGGAAGTTGTTGTGGCATTTTACAACTACTGCCTGACCTTGGGAGAAACAGTGTTTTCTGTTAACTTTGCAGCTGGCTTTATCTGTCCATCCTCCCAGCCTGATTAATAGCAGGGCTGCTTTTTCTTAGTCCAAGCTGATTTTCACTCTTCAGTCCCAGGCAAGTTTTGACTCTTTTATGTTTGGGCTCTTTTCTGAAGTGGATGAGCCCTGAGAAAAACGTTGACATTCAGATCCACTATTAATAGTTTTGCTCCTTTTCAGCTAAGTTGGTAAAATGGTGAATGGAAGAGTACATGTAGAAACCAGCGAAATCTGAATAAGGTCTATATTTGAGTTAGTAGTAGTATACTAATGTCAATTTCCAGGTTTTTTTTATCCCCCACCCTCATTTTCCAGGGTTTTGACAATGTACTGTGGCTGTGTGAAATAAAATCAATACAATATATCAAAATATTGGGGAAAACTTGTTGAAGGAAACATGGGAAATCTCTTACTATTTTTACAACTTCTTGTGAGTCTTAAACTACTTCAAAATAAGAAAGGTATAAAAGATGTTTAATGGGAAAACAGTTTTGTGCTAATTTTCTAAATAGGAATTTTCAAAAGCATTCTGACTTTATCTATGCTCTTCTGTGAATAATCCAAAATTGATTGTACCATTGTTCTCTTATATGTTCCTGGATTTGAATCTTGGGTCAGTGGATTAGTCAACATCCATGTCTACCAGGTACAGATCCCTATGAAGTTATAAATATGGAACTAGTTTGTTCATCAACAAGATGCCACTTGAGTAGAGTCTGGAAATATGTGTTAAATATTGCCAGATAGGGAAAGGAGGGAGAAAGTCGTGGTAGGCAAAGGGAAGAGCAGGAGGAAAGGAACAGAGGTGTGAAAGTCAAAGCATATCAAAGAAACAGAAAAAGTTTGATCAGGGTATAAGGGAGGGGAGGTGGGAGAAGAACCTGGAAAAAATGGGTTGGAGCTAGAGTGTGACAGTCTGGATATGATTCTCCTCTCTCTGAAATTAAGAACTTTGGACTTGCCTTGTAATACTTACTGTATCTATCTTGAATCACAGTTGCCTGAGTGTGTATCTTTTCTTCCCAACTGGACTCCAAGTTCCTTGAGAAGATGGTCCAAGTTTGGTTCATCTGTGTAGCCTCTGTAGCACATAGCTGTGTGCCTTTCACTTAGTAAGTGCTCAGTAAATCTGTCCTAGGAAGATGCAGCTGATATATCCTCTCAAGAACATCTGGAGCCCCAAGATAATGTAGAGTGAGGTGTTTACCCCCAGGGGAGTGAAAGTAGCAGGCAGAAAAGCCCACAACCCATCCCTCTTAAGCTCTCTTTTTGTCAGGCGTTGGTGGCTGGGTTTGGCCATGCCCTGCCATCTTTGACACATGCCCCTCATTGCCCCTGGACTGTGCCCATGATGGTGCCCTTTGAAGAGAGGTAATATCCCTTGCCCAAATCAATTTGGCATCCCACGCATACCTCCCTCTCTTCAGCTTTACTGGAAGTTTGCCGAGATGCCTTACCCCTTCACCACCTGTTCTTCAGGTCTCTGAATTATAGTGAATCCATAGATTCAGGAAGGACCTGGAGGTGGTAGGTATGCAACTTTTCAAGGAGATTGTCTCCAGGATTTGGCTGACATGTGTTATCTGAGAGGATCTCCACCATTTGCCTGCTGGTGGTTTTTTCCCCTTTGCCTCCTGAGAGAAATATTCCATTGCTCACCACTTCAGATGGTTGGGTGTGGGGATGGGGGCATTTCTGTTCCTGACAACCTCATTATGTGGTTATCAGGACCAGACAGTGCCCAGGTTGTCACGACAACCAGCAATGATTCAAAGCTTCCCTGAAAGGTCTGTATCTCCGGCAAATAATCAGCCTTTAGCTCTCAGCAGATGCTGAACTGAGCAGCCAATCACAGGTGAGCTGGGAAAACATGACATCATAGTCCAGCCGGTCCAAAAAAAAAAAAAAATAAGATTTGGTTTTCTATTTCCCTCCTTGGTTCTTTGTCCCTTAGATTTTGTCCTCCACTTTCTCCTTCTCTCTCTTTTTTCATAGTAAAATGAGGAGAGCAATTAAACCAACTTTCCAAATTCAATTCACTCTGCAGGTTAACTTAGGTTCCGGTAGTGCAGTGATTGGGAGTGTATGAGGAAGGAATGTATAATGCGATCCACTTGGGAGAAAAATCAAACAGAGCATCAGCTAAATTAAATAATGTGGTTTGATATGTAGGACCATGGTGGAAGCAGGGCTAATTAAAACCAACTCAGAGGAGAAGAACTTCCTAATTCTCATATTAATTCACCCAGAGCCACCTGGATTTAATTGTTTTCTGCTTTTCCTTCGATAACTCCCTGGTGAAAGGGAGGAGGGCAGAAGCTGTGGGCTTCAGAAAGCTCAGAGGTTCTACAGGGCAGGTCTCTAACAGAGGCTAATTATAGGGAAGGAAGGTTAGGAGAGACTCACCATTCCCAAGCTCCCACCTTTTAGGGAATGTATGTAAATGGAGACTCAGCAAGTCTATTAAGGAGGTGTATAGCTCTGAAATCTGTTAAATCCACTCTTGTTCCATTAGCCGTTTGTATCCATACAGCAGTCCAGGGAGATAGGCAAAGCAAGTTTGACAGAGGAGAAAACTAGTGCCTGGGGAAATTTGAGTCTTACTCAAGGTTTCCTCTCCAGAGGCTGGAGTAGAATCTGGGTCTCCTGATTGCCTGGTCAGAACTTTGAGGATCCCAGAGGATCGTGATTTCCTAGCCACGGGCTTCCCTCTTTCCCCAGCCTCTGGTTTTTAAGGACTTAGGATGAGATTTCTTGGCATCTCTGAGTCTCCTTGCTCTTTGCTTAGCAAGCCACCCACAATGCTGCCTGCTATGGGAGAGCTTGAGCCCCTGACGATAGGCATGGGGAGGCAGGAACGAAGGGGCCCAGAAGGGCCAGACTGCAGTGATGGCAACAGGTTGTAGTGCGCGGGCCCTGAGTGAAGGAGGAGTGGGCACTGTGCTCTTAGCCAATGCCTGTGCACCAGCTGCTGAACCGGGTTCTTTTGTATTCAGAGCAAGAGGGGGGATTTTTTAAAAAGTGCAGCTGCTCTGGTAAAAGATGTGAAGGATGAGAGCCACAAAGACCCAGAGTGCACTACTGGGAGCAATTTCTGGCTGTGAGACTTGAGGCAGGGGTGAGAAGGGAGCCAGGAAATCCGGGTAGCTTCTGCCCAGTGGGTTGTGTGTTACTGCCGTGCATCCAGTGCCTGCCCAGATGTGGCTCAGCTCAGCCTGGCACACCATAGCCTTTATTGCTACACTCCAACCATTGACCTGGCATTCAGACCTCTTTCGGAATAGCAGGGGTGGTTTGTTTGTTTTTGTCTTAGCTCAAAGAAGGCTCTATTTTCCCTTTGTAATGCTGTTTCTTACAAGTAAAATATAGTATATGTTTGTTATAAAAAATATGCAAATAATACAGAAGTATATAAAAAACAGTTAATGTCCCCCATCATGCACATATACCCATGTCTTCCCCTTTCCTCTTTTATTCCCAGAGTTACCCTATTAGCAGTTTGATGTGTATAATTCCAGCTTAAACACACAACATAAACACAATTTTTAAAACAAAAATAAAACCATAGTACTCATGTTCTGCAATTTTTTCACACAAGAATGTATTAGGGTGTGTTTCTATTTCAGTGTATAGGGATGTACTTAATTCTTTTTAGCTGATGCATAATATTCCAAAATATGTATATACCATCATTTATTTAACAGTTCTCTTATTGGGGCAGGAGGGAACTTTGAAAGGTGGTGGATATGTCTATGGCCTTGATGATGGTGATAGTTTCACAGATGTGTGTACTTATCCCCAAACTCATTGTATACGTTAAGTATGTACAGCTTTTTATATGACAATCATACCTTAACAAAGTGTCTTAAAAATTCCATTATTGAGGGACACTTAGGCTATCCCTTACGTAATATTTTTCATTCTTACATAAGATTCAGCATTGAACGTACTTGGGCATATCTTGGCATGTTTTTATGAGTATGTCCATAGGCAAATTCCTTGAGCTGGAATTGCTGGGTCAGGTGGCATATACATTTTAAAATTTCCTAAGTATTGCCTACTTGTTCTCCAAAAAGATTGTGCCATTTTATTCTATTATCAGTGGTATATGAGTGTGAGCAATGTTCTCTTTATGCAGGATTTGACTGGAACAGTTTGAAGATATTCATTTTTGTTTACTTCGGTAACTACAAGCCCCAGCCCAGAGCCTCTCACTTCTCATGGAAATCAAGGGGCTGGTTGGGTTGGTGGGACCCAAAGGAGAAATACAACTCAAGTTGCCATACAGGGTGGTAGAAAGTGGGAGACAGTGGGAGACAAGGTTTCTAGGACCATCTCTGTGAAGCATTGGACAGGGGACTTCAAACCCCTGGGCCTCCATTCTCTTATCTATGAAATGCAGATCATAATAATTGCTACAGTGAACTGTTATGGCTGTTGTGAGGATCATATGGGGAGATACAAAAGTGTTTTGTAACCTGAGAAGTAGGATACACATGCCAAGTAGTTATTATGGTAATGTTATATCCTTAAATCAAAGAGCTCCCATGCAAGGGAGAAGGGGATGGTGGGAGTTAAGTAGGAAAAATTACACAGATGAAATCTTTAAGGTAGTTCAGCTTAGAATCCCTTCCCTGAGAGATCCCATGCAGTTTCCCTATATTCTTGGAGTGAATGCTGCTTTCTTGTGTCAAGAATAGAAGACCCAAGTCTTTTGTGCTAAGCTTGGGTCCTAAGTCCAGTCCTCTTTCTGTGACATCACTGTGCTTTAATTTGTCAAGCACCTAATAGGATTTGGGCCCCATGCTACTTTCTGTGATCACCAGAGAGAAAAGAAATACACACATGAAATGTTTAAATAACCGTGTGTGGTGACTACATAAATAGCTCTGAGTTATAGCTGAGGTATATGGGAGGATTAGAGTGAAATCAAATACCTTTTAATTACAATTTAAATCAATAGCCTAGAAGATCCAAGTTAAATCATTAGCCAGGAAAATCCAGTTATATTTTTCTATTTCTTAAAAAAAAGGTTCTTATTTAACCCAAATTAATGCATTTTATAAATCAGAGATGTTAACATTGAGTAAATGACATTCATTTCTATCAGTGATTTTTTTTAGGTTACTTTAACCATGATGTAAAAAAAAAAATCAATGTGATGTGGTTGCTTTTTTCTAACTCCAAAGTTAATTAAAAAGATATCTGTAAAATCATTGGAAGCAGAACCATCCTGATTTCAACCTATTAATCAAGGATTTGAGAGGGAGGGTGTTGGGCATTTTTACATTAGAAGACAACCACCACATCAAAAAGCTATTTAAAAATGCCTGATTTTTTTTAATAACATCAATCTTGTATAGTCTGGGTTTTTTTTTAAAGCAAGTATGTATTTTAACAAAACCAGTAATACTACGTTTAATTCTTAGCAGGAGTACACTGTATCATACTAGAAAAAGCATAGGCTTTGGACTCAGATAGATTTAGATACAAATCCCAGCTCTGCCACTTGCTACAATATTCATGTAATACTCATGTGTACATAAATATATATTTTTAATTAATGAAAATAAAATGCAAAGTGACCCCTAAAACAGTCTGGATTACGTAGTTTACTTAGTCTTGCCTCCCTCTTTCCTGTTTTGTTACAGATTGGGTCACTGTTTTTTTTTTTTCAATTCCCTGTATCATCATAATTTAAAATGAATTTATCCAAAAGAGGCATCCCATTCTCCAACTGCCTGAGAAGTTCTCTCTGGTGAATTTACAGATCTTTTGTGTGACTTTTTCCTAAAAGGACCTGAGCAGATATAGTTGTTTGCTCTTGGTCTTGGAACTTATTTCGTTGGCATTATGGAGAAAGGATTGCTGCATGTTCTGCAGTGTTGAGAAAAACTGAATAAAAGTGCACTGAGAAGGGTCATGACCCATTTTGACGATTCAAGTATGTGAGGATATATTTATCTTTACAAAAATAAGTTTGAAAGTAGAAAGGAAAAATCACCCATAATCCTACTACTTTAACCCAACCATTATAATTTGATGTTTTCTTCTGATCGTTTTCTATAGGCATATTTTACATCATTATAATTCAAGTGTACTTATTATTTTGTATTATTTGACTTTTTTTGTGGCAGCTTACTGTCTCCTTGCTGGGATTTACTATAATTTACATAATCTAACCAAATCCTGGAGAGTATGGACTGTGGAGTCGAAAGAGATGATTTTTGCAATTAGATTTTAGAAGGCTTTATACACCTGCAAAAATTTGAACCATACAGGAGGAGACATTGAACGTTTTAGGGAAAGGACGGACACAGAGAACCACATTTTGATGAAATTTTACATATATATGCACACACACATATACGCATACATACACTCTCTGTTTCAAGAATTTTTCTTTTTTGTATGATGCTTTCTGTTTTGAAACGTGTGCGTTTCATGCTCAGCAAAGTAGTTTCCCCGATCTAGATTGCCATCTCTTTGAATCCCACTGTCACATCTGCCTCTGAGTTTTCTGCGTATTCCAGAGACTGCATCAGTGTAACCTGCTTGCCTGACAGGTGGTGTCCCAAATCCAAACCATTTCTCCCCAGTAAAACGTGCCAGTGTAGCTGGACAGATTTCCTTCCCTGAAAATTCGTCTGAAATCGTAGTCTTCCTGAAGGGAGCAATTAAGGAAGATAAATGAATCCCCCCTTCCCCTCCCATCCTGCCAGGTGCCCCCTTTCTTGACGGCCCCACCTCTGTCTAGACAACCGTGACAGTGTAGAAGTTTCCATCTCCTTTCCCTTTCCCTCTCCATGTTCCCTCCCCTTCAGTTTTCCCCCCCTCCCAGGCGCTTCCTGCCTGGAAACAAAAGATTGGTCCCCAGTAGCCCACTCAGGGCGATTTTAGTTTTATGCTCACCATCTGATTGGCCTAGGTACGGTGCAGAGCCCGGGTGACGTCATAGCAGAGAAGGGATAGGGAGCGGTTGCCGAGCAGGGGCTCTACCACGGGCGGGCAGCTGTGGCGGCGAGCCGGCTGGGATCTCGCACTGGGGGCTGCAGCTTTTCCCCGCCTGGAGCCAGTGTGCAGGGGCGGGAGAAGAGCCGGGGGGAGCGGGCTGGGCCCGGGGCTGCGGCTTCGGCCGCGGGGCTGCAGCTCCCCAGCCCCTCCAGCCGGAGCGCTCCGAGGTAGAGGAAAGGTCTTGACAGGGTGGCTGGACCAGCGGCAGGTAAATCCCGCGACTTATTGCCCCCGGACTAGCGCGGGGGTGGGGGTGGCGGCCGGGAGCTGCTTTGAGGCTGCTGGACAGATGTTCTGCCTTTCCCGGCCCCCCTCCCGCTGCCGTGGCGCTCTAGCTTCGAGTCTCCTACGTGGCTCCCCCGGAGCCCTGAGACCAAGCGCGCAGTTTGCATGATCCCGGCTCGCGAACGGACAAGTGGGTGTGTCAGGGCTGTTCCCGGAGGGCCTGGGCTCCTTGGCTTGGTCAAGCCCTAGACTCGTCTACTGGGGCCTGGGCTGCTTGAGGCAAAATTCGCCCTGAAAGCTACGTCAGCCTGTAAGTCGTATACCACCTTCCCGTCCCCCTCCACCCCGCCACAGTAGCGGTGACAGCAGTCCCCCAGAGAAGAGGAGGGGGTGTGGCCACGGCCTGGCCAAGTCTTCGTTAGAAGCCCCCAACAGGAGCAAACAGAAAGAGTGACAATTTTCTTAAAAGGGTGCTTTTCCCTCTTTCTTTTATTTTTCTTTATCCCCTTCCCCTATTTTAGTGGGGGGATGGTAGTGACAGGGGGACTCTTTTCTTCTCCTGTGGGGATTAGAATGATGCAATAACGTCCCTACCAAGCCCGGGGTCCCTTGGTTGGCCCTTGTCTTTGTCTGGGGAGCGGGGTCATTGGGGCCACTGCCTCCCCTTCTTCCCTGTGCCCCTCAGCACGCAGGGGGCATTGCCCTCAGTTTGTGAACTGGCTCTAGCAAGATGACTGCTGCACTTTTGGGTGAACTGAACATTTTAGATTCTTGCTCTAGCAGATTTTCCTTCCCTAGGTGACTGTTGAGGGGTGGGGGGGGGATCAACGGGGAGGGTGGTTCTGGCAAGGAGCCAGAGATCCCACTTGTTTTTTTGGTCCCACCTTCCAGAATCCAGTTCCAGATTCTGGACTTGAGGGTTCTGGGCTGTGGTCTGTAGAAGCAAAGGAGAGAAGGGTGAGTGGCTTGGCTTTGGGAAGCATGATGGGGGCGGTTGCAGTGCTATTTTAAAAAAAATGGCTTTCAGCAGGGAAGCCTTTAGCCATGTTAGTCTTGCTCCCCCCATGGTTTTGCAGACTCAAATCCAGGCCAACTGTATGGCTGTCTGAGGTGTTGGAACAGAAGGAGGTCCATTCCTGTTGGTGACAACACTCTGGCCCTGTTCTGGGATGAGCGAGGTGTAAAGGTCAGTGCGGTTTTCACTGGGCCATTTGCAAAATTATAATTGGGCAAGATCTGTGATTTGGTACTTGAGACCCCCAGTCAGGGATACCTTTGGGCAAAGGGGCTTAATACAGTAATGAATGATTAATAGGCTGGGACTTGGAGAGAGAGCCATTGTAAGGCTCTGTTTCTGGATACAAATGTCATACTCCCCCATTCCCATGCAAGAAACTAAATGGGAAGAGACTAGGTCTAGGAGGTATGCTGGGTGAGATCCTACAGCTGAGAATCCTGAGGACAGAGAAACCTTGGGATGTCAAGGAGCAGACTCTCAATGGTCTGGACAGGCAAGCGGGCCTTCTAGGAGAGACCTAATGGATAAAGGAGGTTCATGTGCAGTAGGGATATAGACAAGGGGTCATAGCACCCTAGGGACATTCTGACTAGTTAACTATTCCCACAGGTTGAAGATTTTCTGGTCGGAGGTGAACATGGTAGATAGAGCACACAAGTTTGCTGAGGTCTTGGGGAGGGTGGCTAGTGGACGTGCCAGGTGAGGTGAATGAGGAGTAACTGTAGGGATGGGGAGGTGCTGCTATCAGAGACTCTGCTATTATGAGATCAGAGACTAAGCTATTATGAGGTCAGAGAGGGTGGCCAAGGCAAAAAAGATCAGATCTAGAAATCAGATGGAGTAGGTAGGATCAGATGGAGTATGTAAGAGCAGATGGACTGGGTATCATCAGATGGTAAGAGCAAAGCTATAGAGAGATAGAGGGAGAAAAGCCATCGTCATATCAGGAACCCAAAGGCCCTGATTTCCCTGGTGAGATGGAGAAGTTTTGGTGGTTGAGGTAGCTATGGCTCAGCCAAGAATTAGGGGAATGGTTTCTAGATATTTAGGAAATCGATAGCATTCCTGCCAGTGTAACCCACCTTCAGGAGCCAGTAACTTTGGCCAAGGGAACGAGAAGAAACTCGATGAGCAGCAGCCTCAACAGCTGGCTCTTTCCTCCTAGATAAGGAGAGGGAACTGGGGGTATAGGGCCCCAAAGGGAAGTGGGGAGCTAAGAATCTGGCCTAGACAGGTAGGTTGACTGCTTTTACACTGGTGGGCTAGAGCCAGGTCTGCCTGCTCAAAAAAAAAAGCCCTACTTCCGAGGGGCCCTTGGGACCTTGTGTGCGTGGCGGATGGTGTAAATCCTCCGCTCTGGAAGGTAAGTGCAGCTGTCTAGGCATCTGGGGCATAGCTTAAGCCAGAGCGGCAACCCCACACCACCTGCCAGGGGCGGTTCCCTCTGCAGGGCCTGAGGTGGATTCTCCTGCCAACTCGGCACTACACAGCTTCTCCAGCAGGGGGCGGGAAAGGGCCTGCAGTGGCGCGCAGGACCCGAATCCTCCATTTCAGGTGTGAAGCCTGAGCCTCGGATCAACTAACAGCTATACATTTAAAATCTGATTTAGGGGTACCGGAGAACCAAATGAATCTCCGAGTCTGGCAGTCTGTTTCCATTTCCTCCCAGAAATGCGTCGCTTCCTACTGCGCTCGGTGACTTTGGAAGGCATTTGCATTTACATACGTGGTGATTATTTGAGGCACTAATATAGCCTAACCGGGAGTTTAATTGGAAATGTTAATCAATGCAATAGATCTGTGTCTGATTTGCACATTCGGTCAATTATCTGCAGGTTGGGGCAATCTGCACTGCACCCAGGGGATGCAATGAGGGGCCAAATGGTGCAGCTGGGTCTGGGGATGGGAAACATAATGGGGAGGTGGACCTTGAAGACTGGAAAGAGATTAACAATTTACTGATGGGGAGAGAAAATCATTCCAAAGGTGTGGTCACAGGCCTGATCTCTGAGATGGAACAGGGGGGCCTTGGAATCTGCACAGTGGGGAAGAGGGAGGCTGGGATTTTTCTGAGAGATGGGAAGGGGCTGGATTTGGAGGATGAAGTTTTTTAGGGGCTGGAGCAGCAGGAGCTGGGGTGGAACGAACCCTGGGATTCAGAAGTCAGGTGTTCTGGTCTGAGCATGTCTGCCCCTCTCTGGGCCTCAGTTTCCTTGTCTTTCAAATTGGAGTTAGACTAGGTGTTCTCTAAGACAGTAGTGACATTGTAGGAAGTTAGTTCACTTATTCTTGGTAATGAAGACAGGTCACTAAAGTACAGTTTCTCTCCCCCAAAAATAACTGCTTCTTTTTTGTATACCCTCCAGTTTGGGCAAAAACAATACAAAACAAACAATCCCACAACCACACACGTTTCATCTCTTTCAGCAATGTGGCTTTACTTTTATTTTATGGAAATGGGGAACAAGAGGAAAAAAAGAAGTCCAAGTTGAGAATCTGCTAGGGACTCTGAAAAGCTCTGTATGGGGGTCTTACAGGAAGGCCCCCAGCAGGATGGGTAGACAGCAGATATTCACTAGTGGTCCTTACTCCCTAACTCAGTCTCAAAACAGAAGGGCTTGGGGTTAAGGTGAAGGAAGGACCTAGCTAGGGGTGTATATCTTTTTCCTTTCTATCCTCCCCCATCTTCCCCTGAGGCCTGGGACTTTGTGGAATTCTGCATCCTAAGGAGACACTATTCCTAACAATCAGCACAATTGCGCCCTCTAGTGACCTCAATGGGGACACCTTTGAAAGAGCTCCCCATGTATCCCATAGCCTACCCAGCCTGGGTACCAATGCCCTTGTGCAGCTGTTACTCCCTGTGAAGAAGGGTTTCAGTCCTTCCAAGCAGCCTGACAGAGAAACTCAGGCAGCTGTTGCTTCTTGGAAGTCCTTCTCCTTCTTGCATATGGTTGGGGGTTTATAGAGGGAGTCATCCCCCCTGCCCCAGTGCCCTTTCCTTCTTTGGGCCTGAGAAAGTTTCCAAAACTCCTTTCCCAGAAATCTTCGGTGCTGGGCAAGGCACTTGCAGTGGGAAGGCTCTGTGGTAGAGAGAGTAGTTGTCCACAACTTCATCCTACCCCCATCCCCATGATAGCAGCCCTAGTCTTCAGACAGGGATTCTGGCAGGAAGCTGAAATGCAGCAAGGTTGGGGGGGGTGGGTGTCAGGCGTGTACAAGATGTGTGCATTGATTTCTACCTCATTCTCTAACAGGAGGCTGTGCATCCCGTGCGCAACAAGGCAGTATAGGCACACAATACATACAACACAGTAAAGACACACAACATGGCATAGACATGACATAAAACAAATTAAGTACATGGCACATACACACAGCATGGTAGAAATGCAATACACATCCAACACGGTACAGGCACATAGTACACACACAAGAGCATACTGACATGATCATGTATGCAACACGATATAAACACAATGCTGCACACACACCCAACATGATACAGACTCAATATACACACATGGTATTGATATGACATAGCACACACACCTACAACATGGCGCAGGGAGCAGCACAGAGATACATGATCCAGAATATGCATGTGCTCACACACACTCAACACAGCGCTCCCCCAGGCAGGCAAGAGGAGTGTGGCTCCCTGGTGTAGTTCAGTGCCCTCCCCGTTGCTTTTGCATTGGCTCAAGCTGGGCAAGTGGTGGGTTCAAGGCAAGCTGCCATGGAGTTAGTAAGCTGTGCTACAATTAGGGAGGCTGTAGGGAAGTGGAGGTAGGCTTAAAGAAAGCTCTTGATCTTGCTCAAAAACATGGGGGTTCTTGGTTAGTACGGGCTGGTGGTGCCCCCTCCTCTTCCCACCTCCTCTAGCACAGTTTCCCACCCTAGTGAGTAGATACGGCCTCTTCCACCAGCCCTCAGCCCCAGGGATGGGCAGGGGGCTTCTTGAGGCCATTCTTCTCTGTGATCTCCTCAAACCCCACCCCTCTCTGGAGCTTTGGCAGCCTTCCCTCCTCCCCCCCACCCTCTTGCAGGGTGAGCTCATGCAGCGAGGGAGGGGGCGGGTACACCACTCAGTGGCGCAGTGGGTGGGATTTGGAAAGGCTGCTTGGAGTATGCGTGTGGGAAGCACACAGGGAATGCCAGGGACACTGGGGGACAGACTGCTCTGGAGTCTTGCCCAAGAGCAAGAGGCAGACCCAGAGTATGGCATGGCCCTTTTTTTTTTTTTTTTTTTGAGAACGGGGAATTGAAGATCATGTGGCTTTTCCTGGCTCTCTTAGCCTTCTGTTTTGCTATCGCGCCACCTTTAGGTATTCATCTGTGTCTTTGGATTAGGACCCCGTTCATTCTGATATCCTCGAATGGATGCTAATCTGAATCATGTTCTTTTAGGAATTAGCATATAGTTGCTGCTTTTCTTTGAGGACAAACACTGTTGAGGGAAGGGGAGTAGGAAGCCGAGTAGGAAGGATTGCAGAGCTTGGGGTTCTATAAAGGGGAAGATCAGCCTCTCCCTTGAGAGGCTCAGCTGATTGTGGGAAAAGGCAGAGCAGGGAGGGGTTGAAGAGACCCTGTCTCCTTCGTGGTTAGACAGGGAAACCTGTGTGGGGAGGATGGGGTCAATTATCACCAAAGCAACAACAGCCACAGCAAATAGTATACATCCCTAAGAAATCTGGGGAAGACTGGGGAAGACATGTATATGGTGGAGATAGGAGGGTAGAGGAAAGTTCCTATTAAGATCAGAGACTGAGGCCCTCAGCAGCTGTGAGATGTTAGCAAATTAGGGGACTGCAGAATGCTATTGCCTGGGAGACAGACTTTTATTCCTTCCCTGGTGAAAGAGGTTGGTGGGAAGGGGAATGGGAGTGGAGGCGGAGGCCTGGAGTCAAGGGATGAAATGAACTGAATAGCGGTGCCAGGTTGTCAGGAAGTGCAGATATTCCTGGAGCCAACCTGCATTGGCCATCATCTCTTCATTTTTTTCTATTGTACACTAGACTCTACCACTTCCTGTAATTATGCAGATTTCTTCATAATTATGCAAACTATGTAAATATTTCACATCTGTCTTATTTGATTTAGTTCTCCTAACACTTGTCCAAGGCGACTAGGAAGGACAGGTCTTTTCCACTTGACAGCAAGCAGCCCCAGAGTGGTGAAGTGACTAACAGTAGTTACCATGTAACTCCCATCTCCTACCTTCCACTTTCATGCCCTGTCTGGAATCCTATGTAACAATGCTTTTTTACACTTCTTGCCTCTCACATTCTCTAGCTGCCTTAAAGGATTTTCTGAAATTCACTATCGAGTGTGTGTGTGTGTGTGTGTGTGTGTGTGTGTATGTGTGTGTATGTGTGTGTGTGTGTATGTGTGTGTGTGTGTGTATGTGTGTGTGTGTGTGTGTGTGTGTTAGATGTTTGGGGGGTTGGATGAGGGGGTAGTAGCAGGTGGGGAAAGAGGTTCCCTCTCCCCCACAATGCTTCTCTCGGCAGGTTTCCCCCAAGAAAGAGCAGCTGAGTCCTTGCATCTTGTGGCCACTGGTGTGCCCAGCACTGAATCCGTCAGAGCTGAAGCCAGCCCGGCCCCTTCTCATGGGCAGCACCCACCTGTGCTGAGGTCCTACAGCAGTGGCAGTGTGAGGTGAGTAATGGATTCCAAGGCAGGGAGTTAGGGATCTCCAAATCCAGGTAAATACTGCCTTTCCACCAGTGCCCCTGATATCAAAGACCCTGCTTGAGCCTCATCAGCTAGGCTTCAGGGCATGACCCCTGCTTTCTGGGAGATTTTGCCTCGTACAGCTGCCCTTGGTCTCTTGGTTCCCTAATCTCTAATATGGGAATGACAGCCTTGACCTACATTTTGGGGTGAGGAGGAGAAACAACATAACAATCATTGCCAAGTCTTTTGCAAATGTCAAGCACCATCTATGAACTTCAGTGTAACACAGACATGCTTCCCATCAAGCTGACATTTCCTTTTCTCCTCTTTTCCTGATGTCTAAGTGGCATTTCAGCCACATGCTGCAAATTTGCCTGCCAGTTCCTGTGATTTCTACTGCCCTATAACCTTAATTTTACCTTCCTATTCAAAATGTTCTCCCACTCCATCCATCCCTGCTTCTGGGCCTGGCAGAGTAAGCTTAAACCTTCCTGAACCTTCCCTCTGCCTTCCCACCCATCCAAGGTGCACTTCCTCCCCCAGCTCTCCAACAACACTTGAGTTTGTAGCATGCAGTGTAGCACTTGTTTCTCTACTGCCTTAGATAATTCTCACATGGTTTCTGGAGTCTTTGTCTTAGCAGGTAAACCAGACTGTAAGCTCTTCAAGGGCAGGGACTGGATTTTACAGGTCTCTAGTCTCCCTTAAAAGTGCCTGACAGTTCCCTGGCAGCTTTGCAAGTTGAGCCCCTCTGTCTTCCTCTGCACTTCTTTCAGGTTTTACTCAGCCTGCCTCTCTGATTATCCACCTGTCTTTTTGTCTGACTCTCAGGCAGTCACTATAGCTTCTTCTGTCAGCTTCACCATCTGGCTTTCTGTTGCTATTCCCTGCAGTCCAGCTACCTATTTGGAGCTTGCTGTCCCTCTGTCTCTCTGTCTGGTCCTTTGTCTCTTTGTTGGCTACTTGTAAGGCATCTCTCCTATTGCCCAAGTCAAAAAGCAGCCAACCAAAATCAAAAAAAAAAAACAAAAAAGGAAATAGCCAAGCAGAAACAAACTAAACAAACAAACAAACAAAAAACCAAGAAATAAGCGATACAATTCCCTTTCACACTGAGCATACATTGGGCCTACAGGACGAGGCAAAGCTGCAGCTCAGCGGCAGGTGTTTCTGTGATGCCTTCTCCTGAAAGGGAAGCTCCAGAGTTTCAGCCGTGGAATTGAAGGTATGAAATTACAGCCTTGTTGATACTGATGCATTCAACTTTCTAGCGATGTTCTGGTAGCGGATCCTTTATAGATCTTGATGGACAGAAGGTAACTAGAACTGCCTAAAATACGAAGCAAGCTCCTGGATCTCTCCTGGGTGTTCTATGACAGCTATAATAATAACTTTTATTTATTGAGCGTCTACTGTTGCTAGCTCTATGCTAGGCACTTGATTTGCATGATACCATTTGCTCCTACAGTAACCCTGCAAGGTAGGTATTTTTGCTGCTAGTTATTTTTGTTTCTGATCATACAAGTGATACTAGCTCAAGTTAGGTGTTACTATCATTGTCGTTTTACTAACAAGGAGATAGAGGTTGAGAGGGGCTAAGTAACTTGCCCGTGACTGGAGACATGCTGTGGCTTTGAGAAGAAAGATACTTTCTAGAGAGAGTTTCCCAGCATCCCAAGTTATTCTGGCCCCCCTAGTGCTCACACACGCGTACACACACCCTCGTGAGCATGCTCATGCAATCTCATACATTCCCACAGCTACTCCCAGACTCCCACTCACTTTTCACACTGGACTCATTAGTAGTGACAGCCACTCTTACCCCCTCCCCCTCACACACGGTCCTGTTTACAAACACACTTGCATTCAGGCACATTCACAGTGCCACACACTCACATTCATATGTTCACATTTTCCTGCTGACACAGTCATGCTTACCACACACTCCTTCCTCACGTTCACACCCACTCACACCTTCGTGCTATTTGTTCCACTCTCACACACTCGCAGTCACATACTTTCACACCCACTCACATCCACATGATGATGCAGTCACCCTGACCTCCTCAAATTCCTGTGCAGTCACACCTAGTCTACCCACAAATACACATTGACTTTCCCCCTCCACACACTCAAACTCTTTCTCATGCTCACAGCCATGGACTCAGTCAATGTCATAACTCCAACATGCTTGCACCGATATCATTATTTCCTCCTCACAGTCGCATAACTCCTCACAGGGACATAAACATGTGCATATATGCTAATATATTCGCATTTGTGTGTTCTCACACCATAAGCACCATCTCAGCCACTTGTGCTCTTACTTACACTCAGAATTACACACTCTTGCACTCATGTACATGGTGCTGAAACCGTCCCCCTACCCTGGCACATTCACACATAGTCACATTCACACCTAGAGACACACATTTTGACACATATTCACACTCACACTCTCACCTACTTCACACTGAGACATAATCACCTTTTATAGCAAACTCACAGGCACACACGCTGAAATATAACCATATATAAACATTTTCATAAATGCAGCCATTTTCACTAACAGCCATCACTCTACTCTCTCTCACTTAGACACAATCACAAGGTGTGTTCACACTGACACATGGACACATAAATGCTCATCTATGTTCAGCACTCACACAAATTCATATTAGCATACAGGCACACTTCACACATGCTCACACTCCCACATATTCAAACGCTCTCACATACTCAAAATTATGTGCTCCTGCTCATGCCCACAGATGTACAGTCACACTCTCCCACACTCATGTCCATTCACATGTATGCTCTCTCGCACACCATCTCCCACTCTCGTACATTACACGTTTTCACCATGGCAACATCATGCTTGCCACACACTCCCATTCTTACACATTTCTACTCTCCTACTCTCATACTGATACATCCTCACTCACATTGCTTGTATTGCTATACACATTCACGCTAGTGCACATGTAATGGCACGCACAGTCGCTGACCTGCATTTACACTGGCACACACTGGACTCAATTCACACTGCAGTGATCAATTCACATAGAGACCTGCATGTACTCACAGGCAATTACTGATACTATGCATGGCCACACAGATTCACACACTCATCCTGCCACACCCTTACTTACAGTGACATGCCTAGATACACTTAACTGACACTGTCTCACGTGTCTGTACAGTCACACACTCTCCTGTAAACGCCATATACTTTTACTCAGACTCCCACACAGACACATTAACACTGACACATATTCGCATTGATACTGACCTACACTCGGTTACTGACATAATCACATTGACCCACATCTATGCACATTGAGTCACACATACTGACAGTGACTCACACTGTCATGCATGTCCGTATAATACTCTCCCAAACTCTTACTGTGCCCCCCATACTGATATTATGATATTGTTGCATTGACACACTTTCTCAGTGACACATACACTGTGATACCCCCAATCGCAGGCAGTAGTTTGTATTCATAGTTACCATTGTTTTTTCTTTCTCTTTGCCGCTAGTTCTCTCCTCATCTTTGCTAAAAGTTTTTTGGGCAACCAGTGGCCAAAAGAAGAATGTTGGTCTTATCCAGCATGCCAATGCAAGACAGATCCTTCCAGAGCAGAAAAGCCACAGATCAAGTTTTCTATCCTTCCCACATAGTTTCTTTAACAACGATCATCTCTAATAGAGCCTTAGCCAGTCCCGTCCAACAGAGTTTGGAGTTTAGATGGTGTGTTTGTTTTCTGAAAGTGTATGGCTTAACTTGCCACGCCATTTCTCTCCCAGGATGGGGAGAAGGTGAAGAATGTGTTTCTTTATGCACTCTTCCTACTGGTTTCCTATGCAAACGTACATGTCTCTAGTTTTATGTTTATGACGTGGAATTGTCTGCTGATTACACACATGGAAAGGGCAGGACTGCTTCCACCAGGCACCTCTGATGTAGCCAGGTATACTTAATACCCTGTTAACCCTGGAACATGGCATTCAAGAAAAGGAAAGAGAAGGTTAATGAACTAGCTGGATGGTAAAGTAAATTTCTATTATGAGTGTGCATGTGCGTACGTAGACCCCACTGAAATTTCAACAGCTGTTACTCACAAGTTACCAGAGGAGATTTCTCAGTAGGCATGAGTAAAGATAAGCTGAAGGAAGTCCCTTGCACCCTAGACAGACTATAGATTTTCCTACAAGTGGGTAAAAAGAAACACAAACCCAGGAGTGAACCAGTGAATTAGGAGCCTTATACTAGAGCCGTTTGCCACCAGTGATTTTGAAACACAAGAACACCTTGTAGGAACCTCCCTAGTATGTGACTTCTTTTGCTGGAGTCTCCCTGGAGCAAAAATGAGTGCAAAATATGCCCGTGCTGCCATTTGATATGGGTTCTGGCATGCTATGGGGAATAGCCTATACTATGGAACATCACTCAACTTCCCTCTTCCCCCTGCGACCTGCCAGTAGATTGAACACTTCTTTGATAGCAAGAACTGCATCATCTTGCTCATTTTGGGTTCCTGATGCCTAGCACAATGCCAGGTTCAGAGCACCTACTTGTGAGACTCAATTAAGAAACTAAAAGGAGTAGGTGGGCAGTGACATGTTATCAGTACAGATCCTGTGTATCTCTTCTTCTCTTCCTCAATCCCAGAATTTCGGTGGCATTACTGGCTCAGACTGCGGATTGTCTATGGGCCGCACATAGTGCTAGGCCCAGAGAGAGATTCAAATGGGTGAAAGACACAATACTCTGCCCTTGATGTACTAACATCTGTGTGGGAAGGATAAAGTTCCCTTCAACAGTAGTACAAATCTTGAAACTTGGGCTTGGAGGGGTCTTTATCATGAAATCCAGTGGTCTTCAAGCTCCAAAGGCCTTGAAGACCCACAAGTGGTTGGGGACAGCAATCAGAATTTAGGGAAGCCACTTCCCAAAGTAAACCTCCTCATAGATGTCTTGCTCAGCACAGAGCTGTGCCATCTCCCCAGAAGATTGTGTTATAGAGCACTTTGTCACTAGGCCTAAGATAGAGGAAGAAAAGTGAGCTATAGACCTTAATGGAAATGTACTTAATTAAGATCTAGCCACCACCTCCTTCAGGAGAAGGCTAACGCCACCTTCATTTGCTGGCAATTTTACATTTGATAGTTTTTTGCCAATACCTCCAGATTCACCAAAGGCAATTTCTACAATATACAGTACTGATTGAATATTAGGAAGGCAAAAATGCACTTACCTGAATTTACTTGAATTTAGTGAGAAACACTGAGAAGACTCACTCCCTTGCATTTATGTGATATTTTACACTTTTCAAGATATTTTATAACCCATTTTTCCATTATGATAGAGGTGTTAAGAGCAACAACTCTGGAGCCAGGCAGACCAGCATTTGAATCCCAGTTTGGCCAGTTCCTGGCTTGGCAACCTTGTTTGAGTAATTACTTATCCCCCTTAAACTTCAGTGTTCTGATCTGTAAAATGAGAGTGACACTAATGTCATCGACCTCATGGAATTGTTAGGAGGATGAAATGAGTTAATATGTGAAAATGTTAAGCAGAATGTCTGGCTTATAGCAAATGTTCAACAAGTGACGAGTCTTATTATCTTTATCCACAGCCATTTGAGGTAGGTGCCTTCAAAGGGACAGATCCTTGAGATAATAGAAACAGTGTGGTTCTTTGCAGCCAAAGACCTGATTTTTCACAGGACTTTTTGCCTCTTTTTCTTTAAGTCTTTATTTCTGCTTAGCCACAAGGTAGGTGTCAGTGCTCATTCCCACTCAGAAGATGAGTGAAAAACAGGCTTAATCCATGGAGAGTTTCCTCAACTCCTATGTCACTTTAGGACATGTTTATCTTGCCACTATAACAATGTTTCATTTTCCTTTAGATGTTTCCTCTAGTCCTACAACTTCCCCCCTTTCTGAAATCAGTGAAGCCTTCAGTGATGCCACCTTCATTTGCTGGTACAAAACTTGTGGGAGTAGTGGATGGAAGCAACTCCTGGTACAGGTGGAGCCAGCAGTTGGCTCTTTAACCATAGACAGTCATCCGCCCTCGATTTTAATGTTGAAATGTTCACTTTGTGGGTAGAGGATCTTCCCATTTCTAGGCTTTGATCACAGGCACCACAGTGGAGGCACAGTTCACTTGCTCCATATCCCTAAGAACATTTGTGCCCATGCAAAAGCTGTAACTGAGAAAGCATCTCATCACACTTTGTGTGACTAAGGAAGCAGAAATAAGAGCATGGACATTGGAGTCACACAGGCATGGGATTGTATAGTCTTCTCTTTCCTAGCTCTATGACCTTTGGCAAGTGACTTAATGTCTCTGAATGTTAGTTTCTTCATCTGTAAAGTGGAAGTACTGTAATAATATACCTTATTTGGTTATGCAGGTTATGTGAACTTGTACATGAGTAACTTTTAGCAGAGTGCTTGGGACATGATAAGATCTCAACAAATGATAGCAATTTTGTTTATGGCCTGTGAAATCTGTGGAAATAATTATAAACATCTTGCATTGGTAGAATGTCTTAAATTACTTCAAAGCAATTCCCACATGTGGATCATTTGATCTTCATAACCTTCTGGTAAGATGGTCACCTTTTCCAGATTAAGAAATAGACTCAGAGGGGCCAAGCAATATACCCAAGGTCATGAAGCTCATTATTGGCAGTGCTGGGCTGAGAAAGCATCAGTCCAGATTGAATATTTGCATCTTCACTTGGCAAAGCTTTTGGAACTACAGTTACCAAATAAGAGCTATTTGAACTGAACATAATACTTCTTGTAAAAAACAAGTTAAATGTGAGCTACAGTTTATCTACTAGCTGAACCATACTGCTTCTCTCTGTATCTTGTACAATGCCCAGAACATGCGAGAGTACAACAAATGTGACATAATATAGCAGTACCCTTCCAAAAAGGGCTGAGTGATAATATGGCCACAGTGGCATCATTCACCACCAAGAAGATCTTTCTTGAGGCATACTGTGTGGTTCTGTTCATGCTACTTCAGTAACACCAAATGTTCAGAGTCTGAAAATTCTTAAAACACTGAAACACATCAACAGACCTCTGGTACCACTTGGCCATGTCTCTTCTGACATGAAAATTACAAGACCAGTAAACTTTAGGGAAAGGATGGGAGGATAAAAAGATAGGAGCACTTTTGACCTGTCTGTAACATTTGCCTCATAGCCATACATTCATCTTGAAGCACTCTTCCCTTTGTTTCCATGACATCATATTGTCACTTCCTCTACTTCATTGACCATCTTTCTCAGGAATCACTGGTCCCTCTTCCTCTTCCAGCCCCTAGATGTTGGTGTTCCCCTAAGGTCTTCTTTTTTATTCTATACTCTTCCTCCAAATTAGCATCTTTGGCCCACACATTCAGCTCTCCATTGAACAATTTCCTAATGCCAAATGAATGTGTTAGAACTGCTGCTGCAATTGTATTTATTTTCTTAATATTGCTATCTCTATTGAGAGGAATGCATATAGAGATATAATTTTTCTACCACATGTGAATTGAAGTTTCTCTTAGGTTTTTAGTACTTGCTATGTGGTTTATACTTCTCAAAGACAAGATGCTTAGACATTTGGCTTGCATTCCACTAGATATTCTTAATTTAATTTTTACTGAGATTTCCAGTGTTTCACTGTTCTTATCTTCTCATTTTTGTATATTGACTTATATAGAAGTTACATATTTGAGGTTGATTTGAAGATATTTAGTCTTGTAGAATTATTATGGTTATTATTAAAGTCTGTATAAAAATTTAAGTGAATTTTCTATAAAACTCATTATAAGTGCTGTCCTATTGGTCAAAAACATTAGAATTATTTGTGCTCATTCTCTTGAGAATACAATTATTACTGGTGGTCCAATGACTGCTAATGCAAAGGACTTCCAACATACGCATATTCATTATCAGCACATCAACTTCATTCATTGTTTTTCATCACCATTCTAAGCTAGCTGGTTGCCCTCATTTCACAAATATGGAAACTGAGGAGCCATTCTATTTGGAATCCCAAGTATAAACTAAAGGCTCCAAAAACCATTAGGCTTCCCACCCGCCTCTGGGCCTCTTGGAATAGAAGTATATTTATACTCAGATTTCCATTTTGGACTCCAGAGACCAGCTAATCCCACCAGGCCTGGCATCCTTGCCATTCTTGGCCTATGTTCACAATAGAGTCCCCTCTTGAAATCTCTCTTTTCTAGTCTCCCCCCCACTCTTACTCCCTGTGCTTCTGCTTCCCTGGCTGATTTTCTTAGTGTTGTCACTTTTCAAAATTATTTCCATGTTGCCACCTAGAATATCCCACTTCATGGGAAAAAATTTCCCCAAGTCTTCAACCTTAGACATCTGCTACATTGTCACCTAAGTAACAGTTCTGAAATTCAGAGCTAATCATGCAATCCCACTGCTTGAAACCTCTTCATATACACAGGAAGAGTCCAAACCCTGCAGAAAGGCCTATAAGACCCTTCTTAATTTGTCTTAACTAATCTTATTTTTTCCCATTCCTCTTTCTTCTCTCTAATCTTCTCTGGGCCTTAAAATGCGTTATTCCTTATGCTCGAAACATGGTTTGGTTACATATTCTTCCTAATCAAACTCTGGTATACTTCCCCTGTGAAGCCTCCTTCTTCAGGCTACTGGCAGTCCCTCTCTCTGTTCTTCCACAGAAACCTCTTCTCATCTTTGCACTGAGATGTCATGGCTGTCACCCATTATATGTTAAGTCTCTTCAAGGGCCGGGACATCCTTGTTCATCTCTCACCCTAGAACCTGGTAAATTCCTGCTCATCCTTCGGTACTCTGCTCAAGTGTTGTATCCTCTGACCCCTCTGGGCAACATTAGGTACCCTTCTTCCACTGTCCTTTCAAAGCATACTCTGCCTACCTCAGCACATAACAGATGCTATGTAAATGCTGAATGAATAAATTTCTGAAAGTTTAATGATTTCCTCAAGACCACAGAATAATCCAGAAGTAGGGCTGGAATTAGTCATTCTTCCTTTCTTAGAGACAATAAAAGACCTACTAATTAAAAATCAATCCTCGTAGCTGGGCATGGTGGGATACACCTGTAGTCCTAGCTACTTGGGAGGCAGAGGCAGGAGGAT
>CAUYSK010040524.1:0-33666 GCA_963575035.1 Avahi laniger | reverse complement strand
TATTTTTAGTTGTCTGATTAATTTCTTTCTATTTTTAGTAGAGACGGGGTCTTGCTCTTGCTCAGGCTGGTCTCGAACTCGTGAACTCAAACAATCCGCCCGCCTCGGCCTCCTAGAGTGCTAGGATTACAGGCGTGAGCCACCGCGCCCGGCCCAAGAAACTTTAATCAATGTCTCCCAGACGCCACCATGGACTATGGTGTCAACCTGCAGCCCAAGACATTAAGTGTGAAGGTGTGCCAGGCCTGAGCTGACCCTGGCTGCAGACTCTGCCCAGGGGGTGGCATCCTCAGTGTCCAGGGCAGGAGCAGTGATGCGGGGCCCACCCCTCAATGGGCGGCTTGGGCCCTGGCTCTCCTCTCTCGGGGAGCTTGGGAGAATGAACCAAATGATTCATCGATTCGCTCAGATATCCAGCTAATATTTATTAAGCTTTGAGCAAGCAGCTGTTAGGTCCAGGGACACAGAGATAAAGGAAAATCATCCTGTTCTTGGGGTGTGCACTGTGTTGTGGGGAGGATGGCAAATGTGTTAGGAAGTAAGCATGCCAAGAGGAGGTGGCTGGGGACATGGAAGGTGGTGGAAAGATCTCTGGGAGCACAGAGGGGGCGTATGGTAAATTTCATAAACTTCATAGTTGCGTGATGCCTCCACATCCCTGTCTGGGTGGCAAGGTGCACCAGTGTGCCTGAAGTCCCCTTCTTATCCTCTCTTGTGACCTAGTGACATCCAAATGCACAATCAAGTCCTCTCACCTTCTCGAATGTTTACTCCATCCTGACCCCGTAAAGACACTTGCCTATACGACCTCTCTCTCCCCTCCATCTCCCTTTCCTCCCCACTCCTCCCTCCCCTCTTCCTCCCTCCCCTCCCCTCCCCTCTCCCTCACCCCTTCTCACCTCCCTCTCTAGGACCCGTGAGGATAACAAGTCCTTTAACTTCATGTGCCTCTCCAATTATAATTTCCACGGCTGGGTTGGAATGATCCTTAAAGACCCCACAGGGGGACCTGCTCCCCATTCATGATACAGTGGGCACTCTTTCTAGTTGGTGGGGTTGGTGAGTCCAGACAGAAGGAACAGTCTGTGGAAAGTCATGGCCACAGGGAGGACGCCCACCTGGCGAGGGAGTGCAGGTATCGCACTGTGGTTGGAGCCTGGGGAGGACAAGGGTGGGGGTGGGAGAGGGGACAGATGGCAGAGGCCTTGAATGTCAGGACAAGGGGGTGAGGATTTTCCCTGTGAGGATGGGGAGCCAGCAGAGCTGCTCTATTTTAGCAGGTAAGTGGCAGGGTCATGCCGGTGTTTAGGAAGGAACTTTCTGGCAGCCACGCAGAAGAAAGACAGGGGAGACAGGAGCTGGCAGGGGCGGGGTGTGCAGAGTTATCTAGAACAGACAGACTTGGAGACCCAAGGCATGTGTGTGGGGCAGGGAGGCTGATTTTAGTCTGGGTGTTGGGTGCGTGATGACACTGTAATGAGAATTCCAGGTGGAAGAGGCGGGGGTGGGGCGTGAGAGTGGGGGTGGGGAACTGGGGTTGGTCCACAGGGCTGCTGAGGGAGTGTCCTGCTTGTCCCTGCAGAAGGACGCCCTACCAAAAGGGGCCAGTGGGGACTGAAATTCAGCCTGTCCTCTGTTGGCTGGGCTTGACGGGGGCTGTGCCCACCCAGAACAAAGGGGGCACCTTTTCCTAATTGGCACTAAAGCAAGAGAGGGCTGGTGGTGATCCCGGAGAGCAGGGCTCAGTTTTTGACCTGATGAGTCTGAGGGCCTGGAGGAGACGAGGACGCAGATATCTGAGGGGCGGTCACAGGGGTCCGAGGCTTGCTCTCCGTCATGCCTGGCTCTCCCACACTCCGGGTTTTGCTGTCTGGATCTGCGATCCTCATGGCCACTCGGCCCCCCAACTTTGGATTGGATCTTCAGAAACCTTGGCTCCCTCTTGCCACCTCTAGCCTGACTCTGGTCCCTCAGCTCCACAAGTGACTCCTCTTCACAGGTTTCCTTGTGAGCCCTGGGCTTCCAGGGTGGGGCTGGGAGGCAGGGAGAGAAAGAAGGTGTCGGGGACTAGACCGAATCACAAGGCAGAGCCGTGGCTCCCTGGCCCGCTGTCTTTGGGAGGTGACCCTGCCCCAGCTATGTGCCTGCACGAGGTGAGCACCTGGTTTGGGCACAGGGGTGTTGAGCTGGGCATGCGCTTTCTGCTCGAACCCAGCCCCTCCATCTCTCAGCCCTCTCAGCCCAGCACACAGTCCCACCTCTGCCCTATTCGGAGTCACCCTCTCGACCTCTCAGCTTTGTCCAAATCCCTCCTCTGCCTTCCAGGTCTCCCTTGACAGCCTGTGGATGTTCTGACCACCAGACCCTCAGCCTTCACTTTGGATCATACGGCATAGGTGACAATGCCTCTTCATTTGCATCCTTCCTAAGGGTCCTGTGAGTCCAGCTGAGGTGGATGATGTCTAACCTGCCTGGGCGCCACCAGGGCTTCCCCTGTGGAGTGTGGTTTGCGGGGGATCAGGGTTTGCTCGGTGAGAATGAGGGACACAGGTGGGAAGGTGAAGGATAGGGATGTGACCAGCCCTGCAATAGTACAGGTGGACAGGCATGGAAAAGACCCCTTTGGATCAAGTCACCAAACCATACGTATGTTCTAGTGAGTCAGTCAGGGAAGGTTGGGTGATAGCGCAACAGCAGCCTCATGTCATCTCAACGGCTGAACAAAACTCAGGAAACATGTCCGATGCCAGTTAGAGGGTGGGGTGGGTGGCTGGGGGAGGGTCTTCTGCACACAGTCGCTCAGGGACTCAGGCTGACAAAGGGAGCACTTGCCATGGAGGGACAGGAGGACTTGGGGAACTCACCCTCACTCTTCTCTCTTCGGTCCAGAAATGGAACAGGCTCCTTCTGCTCGTACCAGACCTGCCCTACAGCCCTGCCAGGCTACAGGAGAGCCTGGTAAGGGAGGTCTTCTCTGTGCCCAGAGGGGACAGGAGAGCCAGACACCAGTGAGCACTGGCAAGGTCGACCTCACTCACTACTGGTGTGGGGAAAATCCTACAGTTGGTCACACCCCCATCTTGCCTTTAGGGTCTAGAATCATTGTTTCAAAGCCATGGGTCATGCATTCCCCTGAATTACAACATTTCTACCGGCTGTGACCCCACTGTCTGCCTGGATGCCTCTAGTAATGGGGGACTCACCCCCATCCCTGCTCCGATGCAGCTAAATCCAACCATGACAACTCCATGACAAGGTTTCCCCAGCTGATATCTTCCATCCAAGGTTTCCCCAGCTGATATCTTCCTTTCCCCAGCTGATATCTTCCATCTTGCCTCCAAATTCACCCTCAGGGCTCCAAGAAGAAGTTTAATTCTTTTTTCCTGCACAGCTTTGGAGACCTGGCTCACGTCTCCCCAGTCTTTTCTTCTCTAAGTCTAACTGGTGGCTGGTGGCTCCCTCTCTACACACGGATGGTCTGTCTTACCACCACCTCTCACCATGGGAGACCCAAGGACTGAATAGAGGGGGTGTGGAGAGCTGTGGTGGGGGCCCCTGGGCAGACCCCCCATTTCAGCTTAGGGCATCTTTTCAGAGGACATCATGGTGTGGATTCATTGTGTCTAAATGCCCCCATTTTCATGCCTGTGCCAGGGGAGACCACAAGGTCAATGCCTCCGTGAGTGTTACCGCTTCTCTATGTTATATCTTTAAGTCCTTGTTCTTCATTTTCCACGAAGTGATCTTGTCCAGCTCCTTAGGAAGCATTTGTTCACCTGTGGCTACATTGCAAGTGGGTAAACTTACCACCACATCTGAGATGGGCTTTTGGCATGGGCAGTTGGGTAGGCTCCATTTTTTCTCTTCTGGAGACAGGATCTCACTCTGTTGCCTGGGCTAGAGTGCCGGGGCATCATCATAGCTCACTGCAGCCTCAAGCTCCTGGGCTCAAGTGATCCTTCTGCCTCAGCCCCCCAAAGTGCTGAGATTACAGGCATGAGCCACTGCGCCTGGCAGGTTCTGCTTTAAACACTTTTTTCCCTCCCCCTTTCAAACTTCTGTTTAAGATCGTGGGTTATTATAGCAGTCATCCAATTTGCTATCTTCTCAATGTCTAGTTCACTGCCAGTGTTTGGGGAAACAAGCAGGCTTACACTTGCAGGTATGCAAAGAAGGGTTCACTTTTATAGGGCCTGGGTGGAATTTTGGGAGTGTCTGAGTAAAGAAAATTCAGAGTTAGAATCTCCCATAACATCCATGTTCTGCTTGCACTTTGCCCTGGTGAAGCACGGCAAGCTTGCAGCAAAACAAAGAAGCCCCTCTGTTGTGACTCTCTGCTACCTTGAGTAAACCCCAGCTCATTCCTGTGTTGTCCTGGGATCCAAAACAGCTGGGAGCACAGGCTGCTAGAGAAATCAGGATGAAAACCATTCAGCTCCTACCATTGCCTTCCTGAACTTCTGGAAAAATTGCAGAATCTGTGTCCTATAGGGCAATGGGGTGGAGGGCGGGGGGTGGTTTCTGTTTTAGATTAACAGGAGGATTTATCATGCCAAGAGGTCAATATTTACCTTGGCTTCAGCTTGATGAGTCTCTACCCTCTGTTCAGTGGCGCTCTCTCTGCTGACTTCAGCAGAAGTGAAGATCTGCTTTTTGTCTGCCGAAGAGGATGCTGACCGATATTTTCTTATCAGAAAGGCCTGGAAACGTAACTGCCACGGAGCCCACTTCTCTGATGTAGCTTGTCTTCTTCCATGAAGAAATCTGATCCCTCTTTGTACAAACAACCTTGTCTCTAAGGCGCTTTTGCACTCACAGAATGGGAAAAGTGTGAGATCCTGGGGAGGTCACTTCTGTCCCTCGTCTGTAAATGGATGTGTTAATTGCTGCCTGGTCCACGTCAGTCAGAGGTTGCTGTGATCAGCTGAGGACACAGAGGCTGAGAGAGCACTTTATAAACCGTGAACCTTATTTGTCCAGTTTCCACTGTTGTGAATTTCGGTGTGGGGGCGGAGGGCTTATGTGCTTGCCAGTGTCACCAAGGAAGTGAGGAGGAAGGGGCATTGAAACCTGGCTCCCAACTCCAAACCTCTAATGCTAGATATCTCGGGCGCCTGGGAAGAGTGGCTTCTGCCTCTCTGGAAGTTTCAGCATGTATTTGGGGAATGCTGAGGCACAGTTTTGAAAAACAGAGACAAGTTCTTGTGTGGAGGACTGGTTGGAGGCCACGGGGCGATGGCTCTGCGGGGGCGGAGGTGGCAGCTGCAGCTAACATTCTGATGCAGAAAACTCGGCCCTTCCCAGGGCTCTGCCAAGTCCTTTATTCTAGGGCTGCTCAACTCTCCCACTTCTGCTGTGTTTTATCTTTAAAAATAATGCAGATTGCACCTTCTACTCAACAATATTCTGTTTGTTTTAAAATAAAGCTTTATTTTAAACTGTTGACCATGGGGTAAGATGTACCGACTTTATCCCATGGCTCCAAGAGTCCTCTGAGAAAGCTCTGAGTACTCCTGGGTATGAGTGTCCTGGCCGGCCCCACCCAGGGAGTTTGAGATGTGTGGTGTCCTTCCATCTCACCCCTCAGCAAAGCCCTGAAAATAACAACAATAATTAATGTACTGGGCATTATAATGTGTCAGGTACACTGTTCCAAGCACTTTATATGAATTAGTCACTTAATCCTTTTAGCAAATCCATAAATGAAATATTGTTATTATTATTCTGACTTCATAGATGAGGATGCTCAGAGAGGTTAGGAGACTCGTCCAAAGTCGCACAGCTGGTGCTTCTTGGAGTTGGACTCTACTAGCTCGTATTCTCTGGGGGAGGGCAGTGGGTGATGCCACGAAATCCTTCTTCATTCTTCTTGGCTCCTATAGCCCTGCTAGGTGATGCTGCAGCTGAAAATCTTGACTACAAGAGTGACGGGTTCAAACAGTCGTGTGTGCCCACAGCTGCCTTGGAGGCTGGAGTGGAAGAGGAAGGGACAAGCCAGCCTACCCCCCACATTTTATAAATGAAGATCCTGGGGGCATCCAGAGAGGGGATGCGTTTGCTCCGGATCACCCAGCAAGTTACCGGGGGAACCAGGAGCAGCCGGGGACTTTGAGTCCGGGCGATGTGAGTGATATCAGCTTCTTTTACTGATTTCATGCATCTTTGTTTTTTTACTCCTCCCCATCGAAATGGAGCCTCCTCTCCTTTGCAGAACATCCGTCCAGTCTGCCCGCTGTCTTTTGAAGGACACAAGCCCATTTTAACGCCTTCCCAAAGAGCAGTGTAAGCACCTTGAGGGTGGACCTTGAGGACCACGCCATTTGCATCTTCAACAGCTTTTGCTGCTCACAGCACAGGACCAGGCACACAGAAGTTGCTTAGGACATGCTCACGGGCCAGAATGAACTTACTGGCCCAGACAGGGAGAATTGGCCCAAACTCGGGCAACCGCCTCAGTCCTGAAGTTTCTGGGATATTTTCATTCTTTTCCTAGAGATTTTTGTCTTAAAATAATCCTGTCCTATATGGAGTAGTGTTATCTCTTTATCTCCCAATTTCTCCACGGCCCCTCTAGCTTGGGTGCAGCCCATGGCACTGGAAGAATGAGTTTAAGATAATAAATGAAATTCCTGTTTCCTTACTGTAATGCCCCCAGCATAAAGCCAGTTTACAGGAACACGGCATTTCTCTGGTCTTTAAAATCTCGTTGTGCACGTAAAGGAGGGGTCGCTGGAAGACAGAATGCTTACAAATTCCTGGGGGGGAGGGGATGACCTCATCATTTATTAGGTGTTGGCCAACTGCCCAAGGAGCACAGTTCAGATTCCTTTTGGGGAAGGCACTGAAAACCTCTTGATAACCCAAATTCCCCAAATCTTTTAGGCCTCGAGGAAGGGATGGAGGGCCAGAGGAAGGAAGCGGTC
This sequence comes from Avahi laniger, assembly GCA_963575035.1. NCBI lineage: Eukaryota > Metazoa > Chordata > Mammalia > Primates > Indriidae > Avahi > Avahi laniger. Next base: position 26,743 of record CAUYSK010040524.1, on the reverse strand, counting down.
CCACTAGGAGGCTGTCCATGCTAAGACGACCAACTCTGACTCCACAACAGAGACTCAGAACTTGGAAAGTGTGGAAATTCCATTTAAAAAGCTGAAATGGGATTTGAGGGAACTGAGTGAATAGGACAGGTAGTTTAGGGGAGAGAGTGAAGGAGTTTGGATACGGTATCTTGGGATATGTACGCAAGAGGGTACATATGGAATATGTACATACGGGCACACATTGGGATATGTAAACAAGAGGTTACGAAAGCTGGCTGTTCCCACCACGTTTTCTTTTCTTTCTTTCTTTTTTTTTTTTCCTTTATGAGGCAGAGTGTTGCTCTGTCACCCAGGCTAGAGTACAGTGGTGCCATCATAGCTCACTGCAACACTCAGCTCCTGGGCTCAAGCAATCCTCCTGCCTCAGCCTCCTGAGTAGCTGGGAGTACAGGTGTGAGCCACTGCTTCTGGCTAAGTTTTTTTCTATTTTTAGTAGAGATGGGGACTTGCTCTTGCTCAGGCTGGTCTCGAACTCCTGACCTCAAACGATCCTCCCACTTCGGCTTCCCAGAGTGCTAGGATTATAGGCATGAACCACCCCATTGGGCCCACCACATTTTCAACAGCAGCTTCCTGTCTTCCTCTAACAACAGTCCTACAATCCTTTTACAAAATGTGCTGCAGTCCACCAAGCACTTCCCTATTCGATGGCTTCTCACTGTCTATAGGTATTTTACAGGCTAGGAGCTCTCAGCTGGTCCCAGCGCAGAGCCACCCCCAGGGTCACTGCCTTTGAGAGAATTAGAAAAAAGCCAATGGGTGGTGGAGCACAGCTGGATTTCTGGTCCTACCTGACCCTTGCACAGGGTCCACGACTGGAAATCCTGCAGCTCAGAAAATACCAATTTGGGGCCAGGGTGGACTCAGCTTCTCCATCTGTGAAAGGTGGGCTTGTCTCACATCTTCCCTGACACCCTTCCAGACCAGATGCCTCATGAATCTGTGATTCTAGGGACAAGTTCATCTTACCCCAAACCGAGTGTTCCGCTACTCCCAGACGCCTGTCACCTTGAGAGGTCAGCTGGCCAGGTGGGGGCCAGCGGTGAAAGAGGAGGAAGATTCCAGGAAGCCCTGGCCAGCTTCTCACAAGCACATGGTGCTTTGATCCAAAGAGCCCTGCACAAGGAGCAGAAGACACGACTTTTTCTGGCTTAACTTTTTGTGCCTCATCTTCCACTTCTGGAAAATGGGATGGTACCACCTAAATCTACAGGGCAGTGTTGTGGGGATTAAACATTGCCCAGGTGAGACTGCCAGGACAGAATGGGTGCTCCACAGCCTTTGAGGACCCGAAGAGGGTTCCGTTGAGAAGGTTCTAGTGTGTCCGGGGTCCTGTCACGAAGACTGGCTTTCGCGGCACGCTGCTCCGGGACCCCCAGCGGAGCTCGCACCCCGGCTCTGCCGCCACTGCCGCCTGCTCGGCCCCGGGCCGCCGAGGGTTAATGAGAAAGCCCCACGCCCCCTCTGACGGCGCAGAGCCCACCTCGCTGAATTTGAAAAGGCGGCCCAGCAGAGGCGTGGGCGCCCCCCAGACGCTTCCATCTCGGACCCGGGTTCTGCTCGCTCTGCTCCCGGCCCGGGCCGCGGGTTCGGTCCAGGTGCCGGTGCGCCCCTGTCCGTCCTCGCGCCCGGAACTCCGGGCCCCCGCGGGCGGCCGCGCAAGATGAAGCTGGCCCTCCTCCTGCCCTGGGCGTGCTGCTGCCTCTGCGGGTCGGCGCTGGCCACCGGCTTCCTCTACCCCTTCCCGGCCGCAGCCCTGCAGCAGCACGGCTACCCCGAGCCGGGCGCCGGCTCCCCGGGCAGCGGCTACGCGAGCCGCCGGTGAGTAGCGCGGGGCGGCGGGGCCGGGGGCTGGGGACAGCTGGAGGCGCAGGGCGGTTGCGGCCTGAGGGCGCGGGGCCGGGATTGCGGTGGTCTCGGGCCGCGCCCACCCTCTCCATTCCTTTCTTTGCTTTTCCAACCTTCGGCCCCGCGGCTCCGGGCTCCGAGTGGAGGTGGCTCGAACCTGCGGCTTGTTGGGGCTCGGCGGCGCGGCCCCTGGACGGTGACCGGCTCACGTGGCTCCGCCGCGCTCACCTGCGCGGCCGCGGCTTTGTGTCGGGGAGCAGGTTCCCGGGGTTGCCGAGGCCGCGAGCCCGGGTCCCCGCCTCTCCTGTCGGTGGCCCAGTGACACCGAGGGGGGCGACCTCGTCCAGTGTCTGAGGCTGAGGCCGCAGAGGAACCTCCGCTGCGACTCCCCAGCCGCCCGGGGACGAGGAACCGGCTTGCGCCCGGTGGCTCGGTTGCGGGGTCGGAGGAACAGGGTCACCGAGCCCGCTGTGCGGGGACCCGCCGGCCTCCTCCTCCGCCGGCAGGGGGCGCCGTGGCCACCCCGGGCGGTCGGGGCTGCGTCTCAGCCCGCGTTTGAATCCCCCAGAACACGCGTAAGATCGCGAGTAAAAGTTGCCAAACGCCTCTTTTGCGTAACTCGCTTGCAGTTAGCTTTTCCCCAGTTAGTGATACCTACAACCTCCCAGCTCTAACAGCGCCAGAACACACAGCCTGTGTCTGTACCAGCCATCTCTTTTGGTCCTGAAACCACTAGGGTCACTGCAGTATTATCTTTCCTTTAACCGAGGAAACCGAGGCCCAGAGAGGGTTCCCTGAGTTCAGTGGCAACCCAGGACGGACCCTTTGTCTTCCTTTCTGCTTTCTACTGCACCACTCTGCAGAAACCAAGTTCTTTTTTCTCCTTAATATTTCCCAAACCCAAGGACCATCAAGATGAATTCTGGCACTGCCTCGTAGCCAGGATACAGGGGTGTTTTGTGTTGGGAGGAGCGTGCACTTCATGGCTGCATAAGGCGGGACCCAGAAAAGCATAAACGTGCTTCTGGAAAAGTTTGCATGCAATTCTATTTCCCTCATTTTGTTTGGAAATCCTTCCCGAGGCTTCGATTAGGAGCATTCTCCAAACACCCACAGTAGTGTGGTCTCTGCACGGTTCCATATGAGAATAGTCTCAAAAACAGGCTTTTCAAGTTGCAAAATAATGCATATAGCATTCTTTCTCATTTATGAGAAAGAAAATAAGATTTACATCTAGGGAGATAAATGCCCAGAAAAAAGTTTCTAGGAAACCATTTCCAGCGGTCAATGATACAAAGAGGCCAGGGTGGGACCCGAGGACCACCACATTTCTCCTCTGTCTACTTGTGTCTCGTCTGCATGTTTTACAAGGAATATCTATTTATGTATTATTTTTGTAATTAAAAAGTGTGGGAAGGGAAAAAAGCCTGCTGCAGGCTGGAGGGAGTGCATGGGGACCTTGTTCTGGCATTTGGTGGGCTGGAACTTGGGGACCTCTGCAGAAACTTGGAAGGGATCATTTTAGCACAAACAAAAAGAGGCCCAAACACATGTGGTCATCTTCCAGAACTCTTTCCACCAGGACCAGAACAGGGAAAAAGTGCAGTTAGGTTCAGGGAGGACGTGGATGAGTTTGTAGACACTGGATTCCTGAATAGGATACTAGGTAAGCAGGCTTGGGGCATGTTCCAGACCCGCGAGGTTGATACCCCAGAGTGTAACTGAGCCTTTCCACAGAACGCCCGGCGTGGGCACTGCGGGCACCTGACTCCTGTCTGGGTGAGTTATAGACTGGAGCTGGCCTGGGTGTCATATGCTCCTGTGTCTTATGAGCTGTTAATCACAGGTGGTCCTTGTCCTTGAAATCCAAGAGCCCCAGGAGCAGAAAGCATGGGCACAGCAGTTGGAACGGTGCTTCTCACAGCACTGGGCTCTGATTTAGCTCCGTGAGTGGCTTGGACTCAGCTGATGGGCAACTCCATAGAGCTGTTTCTTGGCAAATAGTTGCTTTTTATTTCACTGTTGTTGCTCCTAGTTGGAGTCTGATTTGTGGACATGGTTTGTGTTCTCTTTTCGTGTGTGTGTGTATGTGTGTGCGCATGTGCTTGTTCCCACCCTTCAGGGAAGGGTGTCTGGAGTTGCCCAGTGCTAAGGGCATCTTCCTTACCCAGGGGTGCTTTGCTCTGGTCACTCCCATCAGAAGCCCAGTGTGGACCCCTCTGTTCAAGCTATTTTGGCAAAAAGAAGAGATCTCCAATTGCTTAGAGGGCCATTTCCAGTAGAATCTTGCAGCCCTGTGTATGGGCCACTAATTTTTGCTGGCCACAGAGTTGTTCAGATGCCAAATAAAAGCTGAAGGGAAATGCAAAATTAGTTGGCTGGGAGGGCTGCACTAAGGCCCGAGCCCCCCACCCCAATTTTCCCATTCTACCCCAACAGTCAGCCCTCTGTAACTGCAGGTTCAACACCTGCAGATTCAACCAACCATGGATGAAAAAATCCCCAAACAAACCCTGATGCAATAATAAAAAATAATACAATTAAAAAATGATACACTAAAACAACTACCTGTATAGCATTACATTGTAAATCATCTAGACAGGATTTAAAGTATATAGGAGGATTGTGTAGGTTATATGCAAATATCATACCATTTTACATACGGGATGTAAGTATCTGTGGATTTTTGTACCTGTGTGGGGTGATCCCAGAAGCAGTTCCCCCCAGATGCTGAAGAATGACTGTATTCACATTTGTGAAACTCTTTAAAGTATGCACATCTTACTCATTTTCCTCCTTCCCTTTCTTCCTCCCTCCCTCCCTCTCCTGCATAGATGTTTATTGGGGGCCTTGTCTGTCGGCCCCTCCCCACCCCCATATCCAACACTAAAGGGGCCAAAACAGCAGCGAGTGGGAGTGGTCAGGGCAGGAGAAGGAGCGAGACCAGAGAGGGGCTTGCACTCCATCCTTGCTGCACAGCTCCCAGCCACGGGAGGGAGAAGCTTTAATTTAAATAGTTGGTAATGTTTAATTATTCTCGAAGTGCAGGTGTTCTTCTGAGTAAAGGAAACCAGAAGGGCTGTGGGACCTGCCTGGGATTTCGGGAGAGGAGGGAATGAACACATCTGGAGTGGGTTCCTGGGGCAGGGGATGGAGGACAAATCACTTTCCGCTCCTCCTCTGAGGAATGGTGCTCCTTCCGTAAGCCAGTTTCTCCTGTCCAGGGCCTGGGCACGAGAACAGATGGAGGCCACGTGCTTAGGGCTAAATAGTCACAGGTTATGAATTTAGCTAACGAGTGGTTCAGTAAGCAGGTTCTGGCCTCCATCCTGGACCAAGTGCACCTTCATCATGACCTGCAGAGCCGGGTTCCAGTGAGGGATTCTCAGACGCCTTGGAGTTCTGTTCTGGAAAATGGTGGCAGAGCAGAGCCTGCCCCGGCACACCTTCCCCGCCAGCTTCCCCCAAAATGGCAAGGGGCTTCCTCCATGGAGTTGCCAGCACATCCAGGCTTGTTACACAGCCATTACAAACAGCCACCTCTTGGCCTAGGAGTGGGCGCATCGGTGTGGGGTGTGTCCTCAAAGGATGGCCTGGGATAAGTGGTCCTGGAAATGGGCGTGGGCCACTTGGGCAGGGAGCCAGAACCCCAGGAGTGAGGTCTAGAAGGAGGCAGGGGCCTGGCTGGGCACATCCCCTTGGCCCCACAGACTTGACACCCCACAGGAGGGCCACAGCTGGAGAAGGGCAGAGCAGGTCCTCTATAGTGCAGGGACCGGGACAGGGGCCCTCTGCTCCTCTCCCTGTAGCAGAGCTCTGGCCTCCGACTCTCCCTAATTCACTATACAAACTTGCACAGGTAACTTACCCTCTCTGCTCCCCTTCCCAGAGCGGACAAGGGTACATGGATGCCGTGTTTGCAAAATTTGGATCTAATCTTCTTCCTTTAGGCGGCCCCCGCTGTCATCAGGAGAAAGTCCAAGCTGCTTAGCCACGTGCCCAGCCCTCTCCAGCCCCCTGTGCCACCCAGGCCATGCCTTCAGTGAGGCTGCTTATATAATGAATGATGGTGACAGTTTCTCCTTGTGCTGTTCCCGCGGTCACCATAATCCTCACCCACCCCCGAGGCTGCGGCTCCCTCTCCCCCGTCCTGCCTTTATGCTGGGCACCCAGACGTCCACATGGCTCACCAGCGCCCAGCGCCACTTCCGGGCCTTTCTCTCACCTTCACTCCACCTTGGCCATTTGCCTTGGCCTCACTGTGGCTCCTACCCCCCCCCCCCACAGGTAGGAGCCCACTCCCCTTCTGCAGAGGCTCGGGGGGCTGCTGGTTGGTGCTGGCAGTGTTGATGGGTGGAGCCTGGCATCGGGCTTCCTGCCCCCTGCCCAGGACGGGAGGTGCCTGGCAGTAGGGCGCTGGAGTGCCAGTGCCGTGATGGCAGGGCCGCAGAGCACAGATCATGATTAGGACTGGAGGCCGCCATCTATGGGGCCCATTTTAGTTCCATAATTGTCTCTCTTCCTCCTCCACCACTGTCCAAGGGAACTTTCTCAGCTGCGGCAGAGGCCATCTCTCCCCTGGTTGAAACCATTTGATGTGTCCCATCATCTCCTACATCAGGTGGCAGAGAGGTTTCAACTCTTAGGTCAACTCTGACTGACTGGTAGAAGCTGCCCAGGCAAGTGTGTTAAGAAAGATTCTGAGGTAGAGTCTGGGCTTCATGAACAGGAGTGCTGGGACAATCGAGTGGTGGCACTGTGAGTGTGGGGGCAGGATGGGGGGGTGGGATGTATTTGCAGCCCAGGCCTTTGTGATAAAGTCTCCTCTTTCCAGCATGACATATAAAGGCTGCCTTTGAAAAGCCCATCTCTGCCTCCACACCAGCTATGTGTACTACAACATGATTTATTTCTCTCCTGCTTCTGCTTCTTCGCATACACTGTTTCTTTTTTCTTGGACTGCCTCCCCTCGGCTGGGTCAGACACCCTCCTGTGAGCTCCCGGGTCACTGCTGACTTCCATCCCAAGGTCCCTCAACCTCAGTACTCCTGACATTGGGGGCTGGACAGTCCTTTGTTGTGGGGGCTGTCCTGCGCTTTGTAGGGTGTTTGGCATCCCCGACTTCACCCACTGGGTGCCAGTAGCACCCCCCACCCCCTGACTTTCACAACCCAGAATGTCTTTAGACATTGCCAAATGTCCCTTGGGGACCAAAATTACCCAGTTAAAAACCACTGTTCTCTCTGAAGTTGATCATTCTGATTTGAGGGACATCTAAAAATATTGTAATTAAGTCAATTAGAATAATCAACTTGATTGAAGCAAGTTTTCAAGCCTGCATGCAAGTGGAGAGTAAAATAACCCGTTCTGAGTGTATCTGGGCTTCGATCACGTTTTGCCATACTACGGCCCCCCTCTCCTTTTTGTGTGTGTGGTGTATTTTAAGGCAGATTTTCTAGACTCCTGCTCACTTCATCTGTAATAGTCAATGTCCACCCGATTCATCACCACCGTGCCATTATCACTCCTACAAAGCTCACCGTCATTCTGTCATACCCTTGAAACTCCAAACCACACGCGGGTTTCTCCAATTGTCCAAAAAGCATTTCTTTGTTGGTAGTTTGTTCAAATCTGGATCAAACAGAATCCGCTTCCTGGTGTCTCTTCTGCCTCTTTCGGTGCAGGGGCGTCCTCCCTCCTTTGAAAGAATGCTTTCACTCCTTGCCATTGACTTGCTGAAGGCCAGTTGTCCTGTGCAATGTCCTCGTTCTAGATTTGGCCGACGGCTTCCTGGTGGTGCAATTAATGTAATCTTCTGCCCCCGTGTCTCTTCTATTTTGGTGGCTAGAGTTAAAGCTGCGATTAGATTTAAGGTCTCTTTTTTGTGGGGGGATGGGAGTGGTTCATAGGTGATCTAATGCCGCGGTCCCCAACCCCTGGGCCGCGGCCTGGTACCAGTCGATGCCTTTCAGAAGTGGCAAGGAGCATTGGGAAGGGGACGCCGAGGCTACTCGCTGGGATTTGTTTCTACTCTTGTAGAAACACTGCCGTGTTCTGGCCCAGTGTTCAGAGTTTTTACCCATTTTCAGCCCCACGCTCCAGTCCAGCGGCTGGCGCGGGAGGTCCCCATGCGCCTCTGAGGTCTGCACTTGTTCCACATGAGAGTCCCCGTATGCGAGGGAACACGGCACTAAATAGTAACTAAATGACAGGTTGAGAAAGAGAGACCACGGAAGAAAGAACAAAAGCTTTATATTTTAGTACCTTCCCCATGTTTTGAACGGGAGCCCCACAGATTAGTTATGGGTCTTGTCCTTGTGCCCACGGTGTGCTCCCAAGCGCCGGGTGCTGTCCGGTTCATCAGGATGAAGGGGGAGATAGAAGAGAGCTGGGTGTCCAGACCTACGCAGGGCCTGGAGAGCTGCATTTTCATGGCCTCCCTAGGTGAGTTTTCTGTGCAGCCAGGTTTGCAAAGCACTACAGTGAGAATCAGGATTCTTGAGGTTCCTTTAGCATGAAATAAGAAATGCCTTTTGTGGTGACCGAGTACACACACACACACACATTCCCGAAACAAGTTTCAGGAAATAATAATTACCGTGACCATATGTGATCCTCTCTATTTCATTGTATTTCATCTAGTTCATAAAAAAGTGCTTGTCAAGACTCAGCAAATGAATTCTGCAGCCTCTCTGTAGGGCTGGCCTGCTTCGGGAGACCATCGTCTGGGGGCTGGGAGGGCTCTCGCTCTCCCCACTTTCTATGTCTGGCCCTCCAAGCTCTCTCTGTCCTCAAGGTCTCTTCCTTGTTTCTGCTGAGCTGAGGTGCTTGGTGTGTCCCTCCTCACTCAAAATGCTTCCGCTATACCTTGACTCCATCCTCTCCTGGTACAATCACAAACGCCCTTCCTCCAGGAAGTCTTCCTGGACTTACCTCTCGGCTCTGTTCGTTTCGTCTGTGGGTGGCCCTTTCTCTCTGTGATTGTGATTTGGGTGCTATTGCTTTGCCAGTGGCCTGCTCAGAGGAGGCTCTCAGCAACCCCTAGGGAAGTGACTGATCACATCCACAGGGCCTCGTTCCTCCGACTGCGCAGGATTGGGCCCCTGCCCCTTTGCTCCCTGGTGCCCCATGTTCCAGAAGTGACTACTGAGCACTTACTGTGTGCTCGCTAGTGAGAGGATTCAGACCCGGCCTCTGCCTTTGATGAGCTCAGAGACTGGGTGGGGAAGGCTGGCCCAAGAGCAAGCGTGGAATTTGCTGTGATACAAATGTGTGCAAAGCCGGGTGGGCAGGCGAGGTGCATGTGAGCAATCACTAGTCTAGGGGAGCGTGGGTGTGGGGGACTTTGGCAGTCTTCGTGCCTGGTTTTCTCGTCTGTAAAATGGAGGTGATCATAGTACTCACTTCATAAAGTTGTTCTGTGGCTTAAATGAGTTACTACTAATAATAAAGTTCTTAGAAAAATAGATAATAAACGCTCTACGAAGGATTGTGACCACGTAGTGTGCTGACGCGCCTTGCAAAGGTCACAAGGATGGGGTTTCCACAAGTAGATGAGGGGTTCCTTTTCTGGGGGGCATTTTGTTAGGATGGTATTCCAGGCCACGCACTTGGGACATTGCTGACCTAGTGGAAAAGGCCAGATGCTGAAGACGTCCCAGAGGAGTCCCCATTTGAGGTGGGACGAGCGGGAGAGTTCCAGGCAGTGACTGGGGTGTTTCGGACAGACAGACAGCTGTGTAAGGGCTTGAAGGCGTCGTTAGCTGGTGCCTGACATATGTGGTTAGTGGGGTTCAGTTCGGAATGGCTGAGTGTGTAGTTTCAGCAGAGACCCGGAGGGCAGAGCAATGGACGGAGCAGAGGGGAGAGGAGCCCTCAGAGCCATCAGGACCTGGCCCCCGGTGGGGTGCCGACAGGCAGGGCTCCTGGCTGTCTCTGGTGCTTGGGGAGCGTGTGGTGCTTGGGGGGAGCTGAGGAACTGGGGGTTTTGCTCCTTGGAACACCACAAAGACGTTGCAGTGTTTTCTCAGCTTTCAAACGGCAGCAAAGCAGTGTTTACACACCTCGTGTTTTTGTGAAATACTTTCATTTTTCCTTCATGGAGTTTTCAACTCCAAATTTCAGCCTCTTGCCCTGGACTTGCGCATATTAGATATTCAATGGGTGTTTGTTGTGAGAATGAATGAACAAATGCACGAATGAACAAACACATACCTTGGCCTCGCTCCTCTGGGAAACTGAGGCAGCAGCCCCTGCCCCAGGGCAGGTCTGCAGTTCTGAGGGAGCCTGGAGTGAGGTCCCTGTCTGCGCTCTGTTCCCACTAGGCCAGCTCCAGAAGCCACCTTGAGAGGAGGCACAGAGGCCCCAGCGTTAGGGTCCTGCTTCTCCCGGTGCAGTGGGACTGGCTGGAGAGGGGAGACTTTTCCTGAGAGTCATAGGAGTGGCCTCGATGTGACCATTTGGTGAGATCTTGTCCTAAAGCCCAGGGTTTTCCAAATCTTCTCTCTTCATTTCGCTCCCCTCTTCCCCCAGCCTGTCTGTTATTTTAAAACGCATTCCCAAAGCAACAACCTATGGCAAGAAGAACACCACTCCAGGCTTTTCTTGGCTGGAAATGGGGCGACACTTCATTGCCATCTCCAGAGCGTGTCAGCTGGAGTCTGAGCAGCTCTGTCCAGGGCCGGGGACTAGAGCAACAGTCACATTGTCAGAGGATTTTCAGGAATGTTAGCACAAAGTGCTCGGGAATCCCGCGGATGATGCTATGGAAACGGACGCACGACATACTGTTCTCTCCGAGTTGTCAGGGTCCCCAGCCTATGCGGCCTGATCTTCTTTGCCTGCTTCCCAGAAACCAGGGTCTAGATGCTTCTCTTTGGAGGCCTGTAAGAGACCACCTGGAAATGAGCTGGTTAGTTCTGTAACACTCGTGGAGGGGCCTCCCTGCCTGTCCCCACCCCCTGCTGTCCCCAGAGTGATCTGTGCAAGGGTCAGAGCTGGCCACGTCTGCTGACACGATGACCTTCGCCAGGTCTCCGCTGCCGGAGCAGTTTCCTGAGCGGCTTCTGTCTGGCGTTAATGGATGTTAAGAGCAAAACTTGGGAAATGCTTGTTAGCAGGGCTCCGGAGCTTCCTTCCTAGAGAGGAGGCTATGGCAGCAGGCTGTCCGAGTCTGAGTCTGGGGTCTGTGTGGCCCTGACTGAGTTGCCCGACTTCTCTGTGCCTCAGTCTCCTCATCTGTAAAATGGGAATGGTTATAGCGCTTACTTCATAAGGTCATTCTGGGGCTTACGTGAGGTCGCATTAACAAAGTGCTTAGAACAATGTCTAGTAAACACTCTGTGTGGCTTTGTGAAATGATAAAGGCTTTCTCGGATGGTGTAATGTGCTGAAGGGGCCTTGCCAAGCTTGGGGAATGATGAAATAAGGGGTTTCACAAACCTATGAGGCCATGGAATCCTTTTTTGGGGAGCATTGTGCTAGGATGGTGTTCCAGGTGACACACTGCGTTAGATGCTGGCTCAGTGGATGGAGGCTAAATGCTGAGGACGTCCCAGAGGAGTCACTGTTTGAGTCAGGTCTCGTAGGATGTGCTAAGCGCCACAGCAGGCTCCGGGTGCTCTTGAGGAGCTGGTCCTACGCTTGCTCACCAAGGTCATTTCCAAGGTCACCCTACAGCTGCACCCACCCTCGGTGCTGCGGGGGAGCCAGAGAAATTCAGAAGCTGGGCTCCTCACGGTTTTTCCTAATCTTTTAGGACCCTGCTCAGGTTTTCAAGGCCAAGAGTGAGGGGTGGGGCTCTCTGCACTCCCCGCTGAACCTCAGCTCCTTGGAGTGGGGCTTGGCACAGACAATTAGCCCCCAGAATGCGGCTGGGGTGCAGGTTGGAGGGTCTGAGGGCACTTAGATGCCTGCGGCAGGGTCTGAGGCTGAGGACTTGCGATGAGTTTCGTGTCCCAGGGGGCGTGAGAGCAGAGGGGACCCTGGGAGGTCCTGAGGTGGAGGAAAAGGCTTTTCCTGCTGAGTCTCATGCAGCCGGCCTGTGGTGATCGCTGCTCAGGGACCCGCAGTCCGGCCCTTCCCCTCATCCGTGAAATGAAATGAGTAAGGTTGGGCTGGGATCAAACGGGAACTGTGTTCGTTAGACGTGCAGACCAGACACTACTCAGTGCCTCCCCAGCTCTGTAGCTCCCTCCCTGCCACTCACAAGATTGGGGGCCCCACCCCTTGTGTGAGCACAGACATTTGCTCTATGTGTAAGTCGTTTGCACCCACAATTGAGCTGCAGTTTGTAGCCCAAATATTTTATGTCTTTGTTGATAAGAATCTGATCCCCGGCCCCCAACCTCCTTCCTTGTTCTGGAAGGGCAGGGCGACGTGGTATTTGCCAGAGCAGCCCAGAGTTCCCAGCCCCGTGGGGGGCCTGCCCTGCTGGAGCCTGTATGGGGCAAGGACTGGCCTCTTCCCCAGGGAGTTGCCTCTGGGTCAGGCCCTCTGCAGGCTGCCGGACACCCGCCCGGGTCTCGCTTGGGCTTCCCCAACCCCTGTGGTTGTGAAGTCTCTTCGAGAAGGTAGCAGTTTCCTTCTGATGTGGCCCCGGCGATCTGTGCCCGGACCGGTTGCCTCCAACTTCTGACATTTTTGTCATTCCTGCTCCTCTGGAAGGACTTATCCCTCTTCCTGCCTCCTGTGACTGACTTGGCCACCTGACTGATGCCCGGGCTCCAAGAGGTCTTGGCCTGCCAGGCCCGGGCACCCATTTCTGGGGTGACGTGATCCTGGCCACTGCAGGATTTGCTGGCCTCTTCCTTTGTTTTGTTCTGCGGCTGGCCATGGCAAACAGCTCAGATCCTGGGACCCTTCACTCAAGCACTCCGAATGCGTGTGCCTTCCTGGGGGGCAGCTGAGCAGGGGGGTGGGCCCCTCGCTTGGGGCCCAGAGGGAGATCCACCCCGACTCTGTGTGGCTGTTCCTGGTCTCCAGCCCACCACTGGCTGCCCTTCAGCCTCAAGCTCCTTCCTGCCTTGGGGCCTTTGCACATGTTGCCCCGACCTTGATCAGTCTTTGCTTACTTTTGGCCTAGCTAACTCCTGCTCAGACCTCAGAGATAAGGGAATGTTTTCTTGCCCCTCCAGATGAGGTCAGGCTCCTTTGCTAAATGTCTAGCTAGTTGTCTTACTTAGAGGCTCGTGTAAGTATTAATAAACCAATCCAAATCAACTGTAAGTAAATGCCATAACTAATGGATTGATAACTAGTGAGTGTCTGGCTTCCCTAGGCTGTAAACTCTCTGAGCAAAGGACTCTCTCTGTCTTATTTGGCACCTTATCTCTGGGTTCTGGCCTGGATTACAGAGAAACTCAGGAAGGGACTAACTGCTTTGCAAGCCATAATTAGTTTCCTATTGCTGCTGTAACAAATTACCACAAACCTAGTGGCTTAAAACAACACTAACTTATTATCTGTTCTTGAGCTCAGAATTGCAAATTGTGTATCACTGGGCTAAAATCAAGGCTTTCCCAGGGCTGATCCTCTTCCAGGGGAGAATCTATTCCCCTGCCTTTTGCCGCTTCTAGAGGCTGCCGGCATTCCTTGGCTTGTAGCTCCAAGCTTTCTATCTGACATCTCCTGTCTCTCTCTGATCCTGACCCTCCCACCTCCCTTTTGTAGGGACCCATGAGATTAGGCTGGGCGCACTGCATAATCCCAGGATAATCTCCACACCTTAACACCCTTAATTTACTCACTTTTACTATGTGTCTTAGTCCCTGTTGTGCTACTACAATAGTATACCAGGGATTGAACAATTTGTAATGTACGGAATTTATTGCTTCATGATTCTGGAGGTTGGAAAGTCCAAAATCCGGGGGCCGGCATCTGGCAAAGGTGGTGTCATTTCATGGTGGAAGGGCAAAGAGAGGGCTAGAGACAGAGAGACCAAGAGATTAAACTTGAAGCCTGAAGCCCTTTTATAATTGGCATTGACTCAATCATGAGGGTGGAGCCCTCATGACCCAAACTCCTTCCATTAGGCCCCACCTCCCACTGCTGTTGCATTGGGGATTAAGTTTCCAACACATGCTTTGGGAGGGACACATTCAAACATTGCACCTTGTAAAACAGTATTTTTGTAAATTTCAAGGATTAGGAAGAGGACATCCTTGGGGGAGCCATTATTTACCTTAACACACAAACAGATACGAAGGGGTAAAAGATATTTCAGATATTTGGGGCGTTGGAGGGTTGAAGTGATCCCAGGCTGCAAACAGAATTAAGACTGAAAGTGGCTTTGAGCATCGAAAGCCTGTTAAGACTCAGCCTTGAGTGAAGGGTTGCGGTAAGAGCAGGCTGTGAGGTAGGGATTTAACTTTAGTTCTTTTCTCAAACCTCCCTCACACATTTATTAAATGATTCACTCTTCCCTGCTAATTTGAAATGCCACTTTTATCATACACTAAATTTCACTGTATACATGATCCTTTTTCTGAACTCACAGTTTCTCCTGTACTCTTTATCTGGCCTGGTGCCAAAGCCACAGTATCGTATTTTAATTATTTTACCTTTGTTGTATATTTTATTAGCTGATAGAACAATTCCTCCTTTGCTGTTCCTCTTTATCAAAATAGTCTTAGTTGTTCTTGTACATTTTTTGTTTTGGGTGAATTTTAGAATCATCTTTTTTAGGTATATAAAAAATACTGTTGGGATTTTGATCAAGCTGTGTTGAATTAATGGATTAATAGAATTACATGCTTATAATACGGTGTGTTTTTCAGAAACAAGGTCAACTGATGCCTCTATTCAGGTCTCATTAGATTTATTCTTAGACATTTTATAGTTTTTATTGCTATTGTGAATGGCTGCTTCTGTTCCTTAACATTTATAAATGTTTATGGTTGGCGAATAGGAAAGCTGTTGATTTTGTATCAGCTGCCTTTGTGAATTTTTTTAAAGTTATTTTATTGGTTTTTCAGGTGGTTCTTTGGGTTTGGGGGTAGAGAATCTATCTTTCTTTCTTTCTCTCTTTCTCTTTCTTTCTTTCTTTCTTTCTTTCTTTCTTTCTTTCTTTCTTTTCTTTCTTTTCTTTCCTTTCTTTCCTTTCTTTCTTTCTCAGTCTTACTCTGTTGTGCCAGCTAGAGTGCAGTGTTGTGATCATAGCTCATTGCAACCTCAAACTCCTGGGCTCCTTCCTCAGCCTCCCGAGTATTTGGGACTACAGACATGTGCCACCATGCCTGGCTAATGTTTTCTATTTTTAGTAGAGATTGGGTCTCGCTCTTGCTCAGGCTGGTCTCAAACTCCTGAGCTCAAACAATCCTCCTGCCTTGGCCTCCCAGAGTGCTAGGATTACAGGCGTGAGCCACCGCAACCTGGGATAGAGAGTCTTATAGTCTCCCAATATGTGTGTGCGTGTGTGTGTAGTGTCATTGTGTAAAAGTGATCACTTACAAGGTTTTGACCTTGTTTGACCACAGAAGCAGAGAGTAGACTAGTGGTTTCCAGAGGTTGTGGGGAGGGGCATATAGGAAGATATTAGTGAAAGGGTACAAAGTTATGTGAGATGAATAAGTTCTGGAGATCTTATGTCCAGCACTGTGACTATATAGTTAACGATACTGTATTATATAGTTGAAATTTGCTAGGATAGATCTTAAGTGTTCTCACTGGAAAGAAAGAGAGAGAGAGAAGAAAGAAAAAGAAAGGAAGAAAGAAAAAGAAAGAAAGAAAGGAAAGGAAGGAAGGAAGGAAGGAAGGAAGGAAGGAAGGAAGGAAGGAAGAAAATGGTAACTATGTGAGGTGATGGATATGCTCATTAGCGTGATTATGGTGATATTTCACCGCACAAACATCAAGTTATACACCTTAAATGTGTACAATATTTATATGTCAGTTATACCTTGATAAAACTGGGGAATAAAGTACCCAGAACCTTGTTTGAGCTTCATCAAGGATGGGGCTTCATCTTTTTTGCAAACGGTGCCCGAGGTGGAGGGTTCTGAGGGGAGAGAAGAGTTTCTGTAATCGGGGTGATGGCCGATCCCACCGTGCCATCCTCTCTGTCCCTCTTCCTGTTGCTCCTTGTTCCTTTGCTCTGAAGAGAGGTGCCAGGAAGGCTGCACCTTGCTTCCGGGGTTAGAGATGAGCTCACCTGCCTTCCCGTCCCCTGCCGCCCCCCTTTATGAAATGAAGGACTGTGGCGTCGAGACTCCTCCTGAGACCAGATTTGGGGCTCACTGCTTCTGCCGTGATCACCAGCTCCCCTCATGAGCAACAGTTTAATCTTCCTGAAAACGGCCCTGCACGGAGACCCAGACCATGAGCTGTCAGCTTCTGTGCAGTGTTTCTCTTTCTCCCCAACAGAGCCCAGCACCTGTTCGGGGAAGGTTCCAGTGCTGAGCAGGGGGCGGGAGTATGTGGGTTCCTTCCTCCCCCTGCCCAGCCTGTCCCTTGTTGGGGAGCGCAGGCAAAATGGAAAGCAAGGGCCGTCCTGATCAGCAGAGCCAAGAACACCCCGGTGTCCCTCCACGTAGGTGTGCCACGTACCCAAAGGCATCCCTAAGGGTGAGAGAGAACAGTGTTTCAGGCTGACGTGAGGCTCTTTTATAGGCTGCTGCTAACTGCATTTTAGTGCAGGCGTTAGCTATCAGTTGCCTCGTCCCGGCTGGGGCTGCGCCTGTTGGTGTGGTCAGGGGAGTCGCAGGGAGAGCTAGGCTGAGTCCCAGCTCAGAGGGTCAAAACCGTGAGTGCCTGGACTCTCGAGATACCCCAGTGGGGAAGCCTTGAGGGCTCCTTGGTCATCACTATATCCTTGGCACCTGCCAATGCAGAGCCAGCAAGAGGAGACACAACCAAGTAGGTCGGTTCGTGATGGCTCAGCGATGGCAGCTGGGATGGACGGAGCTGAAAGCAGAGACCTAACTCTTGGCACTTTCAGAGCCAGGCGAAGTTGGCTCCCTCTCTTGGCCTACTCATCTGTGAAATGGGACTGATCGTGCCTAGGGCTGTGGGAGCATTAAATGAGCTGCTTGAATCAGGGCCGTGTTGCCCTTGGAATCCAGTGTGAACATCTGCGGCAGGAGTTGGCCGAGGATTGTGCAGGTCCTGCCGAGTACTCGCCGTGAGCA
This sequence comes from Avahi laniger, assembly GCA_963575035.1. Lineage (NCBI taxonomy): Eukaryota > Metazoa > Chordata > Mammalia > Primates > Indriidae > Avahi > Avahi laniger. Next base: position 9,728 of record CAUYSK010040524.1, on the reverse strand, counting down.
GCCTTCCTCTGGTCCTGCCCTGGCTCGCTTTGGTCTTGTTCCACGTGCTTGTTCTGCAGCTGGGCGGTAGCCCCCTGGGGTCAGGAGCCCTGTCCTAAAGGGCTTTGTCTGCCATGGCAGGTAATCCAGGGCCAGGCACAGGATGTGGACCAAAACAATCCCTTATTGATTCAACTGCAGCTGGACCAACGGGGACACTGCAAGCCCAGCCCACTCAGGAGCACAGGAGGCGGCTGGAGTTGACTTTTAACCCGGAATGAACTCGAGTGAACAGGGAGCTTGGTGGACCCTGACACAGCGTGAGGGTCCAGGCTGTCGCATGAGCAAGGAGTTTGGCAGGAAAGCGCACTTTTTTGCCTGGATGTTGGCAGGGAGGTGGTAGCACTGGAAGTCGTCTGCCTGCTGGGCTGGGGCCTGGGACAGCTGCACATGGGGACAGCTGTCTCAGCTTTGGACATAGGATCTGTCGCAAGATTAATCCCAGGGCCAGGCCATGTCCATGGGGAGCAGAGAGGGGCTAGGGTTACCGCACACCAGGAAATGCGCCTGCTCTGCTGACAGCGGGTGGGCAGCCGCAGGATGGATGGGCTCTCGGGGCGGCCAGGGGTGGCTGGGCAGGGCAGGCAGCTCATCGCTGGCCAAGCCAAGTCCGCCCCTGGGGACGCAAGCCGATGCCCCCAAGACCCACTTTCTTTTCGCTGAACCTGAAACCTGCACAAGCTGATCTCCAAGAATTATGGGAAGAGCTGGAAATGGAAACCAAATGTTGGTGTCAGGTAGAGAAAGCTGATGGAAGCCCTGGCCCAGCAGGCCCGGCACAGCAGGGACTCAGGCTCCTGTGGCCAGCACAGACAGATGTTTATGTGAAAGGAGCCTGACACAGTTTCTTTAAAAAAAAAAAAAAAGTTAATTTTTTTCCACTGATTATATTTATTATTGACAATCTAGACAATCTGGAAAAGTGGAAAGAAAGAAATCATTTATCATTCCATTTTGTAAAGATTTTAAACTTTTAAATTTTTATCATGGTAAAACAGACATAAAATTTACCATCTTAAACCATTTTTAAGTGCAAAGTTCGGTGGCATTAAATACATTTATGTTGTCATGCGGTCATCACCACCATCCATCTCCGGAGCTCTTTCATCTTGCAAAACTGAAACTCTGCACCTATGAAACACTAACTTCCAGTTCTGCCCTCCCCCCACCCCCTGGCAACCACTCTCTACTTTCTGTCTCTGTGAGTTTGACTCCTCTTAGGGACCTCATGGAAGAGGAATCATGCATATTTGTCCTCTTATGACTGGCTTATTTCACTTAGTATAATGTTCTCAAGTTTCACCCATGTTGTTGCCTGGGTTAAAATTGCCTTCCTTTTAAAGGCTGAATAATATTCCTGTGTGTGTGTGTGTGTGTGTGTGTGTGTGTGTACATATCAAATTATGTGTATCCATTCATCTGTGGATAGATCCTTGGGTTGCTTTCATGTTTTCACTATTGTGAATGATGCTGCTAAGAATATGGGAGTACAAATATCTCTTCATGTCTCTGCTTTCAATTCTTTGGGTATATACCCACAGGAGGAATTGTTGGATCTTATGGTAGTTCTATTTTTAATTTTTGAGGAGCCGTCATGCTGTTTTCCATAGTGGCTGCATCATTTTACATTCCCACCAACAGTTCACAAGGATTCGAATTTCTCTGCATCCTTCACCAAACACTTTTATTTTTTGGGATTTTTTTTTTTTTTTTGAGACCCTGTGGGTGTGAAGTGGTATCTCATTGTGGTTTTGATTTGCATTTCCATAATGATTAGTCATGTTGAACATCTTTTCAAGCATTGGTGCCATTTGTATATCTTCTTTGGAGATATGTCTATTAAGTCCTTTGCTCTTTTTTGAATTGGATTGTTTTGTTGTTGTTGTTGAGTTATAGGAGTTTCTTATATATTCTGGAAATTAACCCCTTATCTGATAGATGAGTTACAAATATTTCTTCCCATCCTCTGAGTTGCCTTTTCACTCTGTTGATTTTATCTTTTGATGCACAGAAGTTTTTCATTTTGATGTAATCAAATGCATCTAATTTTTCTTTTGTTGTCTGTGCTTTTGGTGTCACAGCAAAGAAATCATTAAAAAAATCCAATGTTGGTGGGGGGGAAGTAAAAAAAAATAAAATAAAATAAAAAAAATCCAATGTCATATGAAGCTTCCCCCCTATGTTTTCTTCTAAGAGTTTCATACTTTTAGATCTTAAATTTAGGTCTTTAATTCATTTTGAGTTAATTTTTATATATGATATAAGGAAGGATCCAACTTCATTCTTTCATATGTGGATATTCAGTTTTCCCAACACCATTCGTTGAAAAGACTGTCCTTGCTATAATTCTTGTCAGCATTTGGGAATATTTCCTTTTGGTCTGTGCTCTGTGCTTGTTTATTTATTTATTATTTTAGCAGAGTTGAGATCACACAGCATATATTAAGAATGAAGGTTAGTGTTCTTAGTTTTGGGTCCTGTTTTTCCATTTAACACATTTTCCCAGAAGTCTTTATGACGTGATCTCCATTCATTCTATAGATATTTACATATGCCCATGGTTTACCAGGGACTGTGTCAGTTGCTGAGTGTACAAAATGATTGAGAAAGGGTCACTGCCTTTGAAGTCCAGTGGAGGAGAACAAATGAACCATTCTTATACGAGGTCTAGAGTCACAAAGGTCTGAACAAATGGATATGAAGAAACAGAGGTGAGACAAGGTATCATTTCTACCTCAAAGTTGGGGGTGACGATTAAATAAGAAAAGTCTTTTAAAGCACATGGCTTTATCCCAACTTGGATCATATATTTATAATTGCAATTATACTTTTAAATTTTTTGTGAAAGTTGCACGTGCATCTTTCCTCTTTATGTAAAGAATCAAATAGTCCTATAAGGCTTAAAATGAAAAACAACAGTCCTTTATCATCCACCTCCTCCTTGGTACTCCCCAGAGCAACCTCTCTGACTCTTGTAACTTTTTATACTTTCAGTATTTGCCCCCACATCTCTAAAAAACAGAGTTGTATTGCTGCATATAACAGGGTCATATTGATTTTTCTGTTTTAGGTATTAGGTGTCTCGACTCTCTGGTGTGAAAGATGAGGGTGGAATGTCATCCACACATTGCTATCCCTTTCAGACACATTTCCTATGTTCCCCCTTTCCCAGTACATTTCATTTGTATCACATTCTGGTTAGCTCAATATTAAGGAATTATATCCTGTGCCTAGTGAGAGCTGAGCCATGCAGTGTACTATAATGACTTTCCCTTTTTCTGCCCTCCTTTTTTACTTTTCTTGTTTTTTTGCTTAGCTTTCTGTGGGATTATTTTTCATCGTCTTCAAATTCTTCCCCAGATGTACAAATTTCTCCCTGATAACGCATTAGGTATTTACCTTCTTGGAGCAGTTGCTCCCTAAGCCTCTGTTGAGATCCAGGCTAATTGAAGTTGAGACCTATAATCTCGGGATTGCCCTTCAACAACATCCTGAGGCTTTTCTTTTCCCCAAGCCTCTTTCTTGTGTTCAACCTCCTCTCTCCTGCATTTCATATCCACTATTTTTTGTTAACTCCCTCATTGTGATGGACCATATCCTCTGGTAGCTTTCTGAGAAAGGGTGGAGTGTGCATGAAGCTTGGGGTTAGTCCCAGAGCCAAGGTTGAGACATTTGTTAGCTTATCCCTATGAATTTATACCTTCTACTAGTTTCTGGCTTCTTAGGAATTCCTTGTCTTTCTCTCCAACTTAGCCATGCATTAAATAATATGTATTTTTTTATTTGATATTTTAACCAGCATTGTTAGTTGTGCTGAACTAGGAAGGTTCTTCATGAGCAAGACTTGGATAGGGGAAGGGAAGGGAGACCACCTGGAGAAGATGAAAACCTGACCCTTTCTCCAAAAGCCTCAGGGTACGGAAGCCTGCAGCCGCGTGTAGGGAATTCAGACTCAAGCAATGCTCTCTGCAGGCCTACTGAGTGCCAGGAACTGTGAGGTCACCTGAGGCAAATGCCACATAGTCCAGAAGCTCCTATGGGTCTGACACGCACTTGGAGCAAAGACCCAAAGTGTTTGGAGGCTACAAACCTTGGCCCAGTCACAGGTGCAAACAGCTGAGGACAAAAGCGAGGGAAAAAAATAAGTGAACACATCAGCTAGTGCCTGACCCACTCTTCTCTGGAAAACTGAGGCCCTCGCCCCTCCTCCTGAGCAGGTCTGTAATATCAAGGGGTCCGCCTGGAGTGAGGGCCTTGCCTGCTCTATGTTCCTACCAGGCCAGCTTTCTGGGCCACTTTTAAAGAAGTCACAGAGGCCACCAGCTTTAGGCGGTCCTGCATCTCCCTTTGAAGTAGAAGTGGGTGGAGAAAGGAAACTTTTCCAGAAATTTCCCTGGAAATATCCCGTGAGGTCTCAGGCATTGGGAAGTACTTCTGTGAGGCTGGAAGGCTGTGTGGGAAGGGGGCCTTGCCTGAGGGCCTCCCACAGACCCCCGGAATTCTTTGTCCCTTTCTCTTCCCCCAGTGGCTTCAGGGCTCTGTCAGCAGAGATTTCCCCTCTTCAGGTCTCCTCTTTGGCCTGTGCCCTTTGCTTCTGGCCTGACCTGCTAACGAAACCCTCCTGCTGCAGGGGCAGCTGCCTGGCCGTGGTAACAGAAGCCTGGGGTGTGGGGGACAGAGCAACGGAAGGAAAGGGGCCGGAGCAGATGGTGAAGAAAAACACGGCCTGTTTGCCTCTGTGGGGCGTCGGGTTCCAGGCCATGGCGGGAGTTTCTCTGGTCTCAGGAGTTTGTTCACACACGCCTGTGTGTGGGAGTGTGGAGGGGTGTCGGTCGCCCCCTTTCTGCTGGAAGTGCAGGGGCCTGGTGGGGATGCTGGTTGTTGTCGGTCCTCCCAGGGCCTGATTTTGTCTGGGCTGTGAATTCTTCCCGGGAGGGCACTTTGACCCCACCCCTCAGCCCGGTGTGTCCTGGGTGAGTGTCGTGAAGGTCCCATGAGGGATGATGGTGGACCCAGGAAGTTCCCGGAGCAAAAGAGAGTCTTCATCTTCCTCGTTCCGTCTTTGCACATCTTCTCTAGAACTCTGTAGAGGAGGGAGGGATCTCTGCATTTGGATCCAATTTTAGAGGCCTTCGAAATTCTACAAAGTTCAGTTTGGAATTAGGTGTTGACCTTTGTCGTTTTAGGCTGACCGTGTGCGCCTGCGTTTGCTCCTCATTCCAGGGGCAGGTCTGATTACCCTCTTCTGCCCCTTCCACCTCCCTCCCCGCCCCGCCCATGGGGAAAGAGGCTAAGAGTCGAGGAGGGACTCGTCCAAAGTCAACGAGGCAGCGGCGCAGCCAGGCTGGAATCTGGAATTTCTGACTTCACGTCCTGTGCCATTTGCATTGTGCAGCTTAGGATCTGTGTTTGGGTTGATGGAGTGGCAAGTGTTCCAAAATCTAGTGTATTAATAGAAAAAGTGAGATATGATAAGGCCAGCAGATCAGAGAAGATTGCCATTGAAGGGAGATTTATTATTCACAGTTTCCAAGAGGAGGGGTTCACACCACGGGGGCCACACAGGGAAGCACTGGGCTCCGTCAGGACGTCAGGACGTCAGGACGTGGAGGGAGACAGGGAAAGGTGGGCAAGAGCTTCTGCTGTGGCTTCCGCAGGGAGGAACAGGCAAGGCAGGGTAAGCAGGCTTAGGATTGGCTCGTTTGAATACTCTCAGTGGGCTCTGGAACGTAGGAACTGTCCGCCATTGTCTGATACCTGGCCCTGGGGAGATTAGGGCAGGCGGATGGTGGCCTGAGTGCTTGATAAAGGAGGTGCTTGGGAGTGTGGATACTGGGCTGATCGATTTGTGTTTAAGAGTGCTCCCCTGGAAGAGAGCTCCTCCTGGGGGTGTGGGAGTGATGGGAGAGGCAGGGCCAAAGCAGGTGACTCAGGGATATTATTGGGTTGTCCAGAACACGGCATGTCCCTCCTGTGCACAGAGGGCAGATGTTAAAGCACCAAGTCCACAGAAGCTAGAACCGTGGTTAACACACAGGGTCCTGTGTGAGCCCGTGTTTGAGTGTTGCCAACTCCGCTGCAAGCACAGACAGACATGGCTGTTGCGGGGCGCACCCACGCAGACCTCAGACAGGCAGGGGCATGTGCTGCCGCTACACACAGTTTTAACTCAGTAATTAATTATTTAAGTAACTGCTTGTTTAATATCTGTGTTCTCTGTTAGAGTCTAAGCTCCCCGAGTAGAGACCATGCCGGTCTTGTGCCTGGAACAGCCTCGGTGTCTAATTACAATGGCAAACGCTTAATTCATGCTTATGTGTTGAGTGATGTTCTACACGTGTTAAGTACATTAACTCATGCATTCCTCACAATGACCCCATGGCTTAGGTGCTATTATTATCCTCATTTTATAGGTGGGCAAACAGGACGAGGGGGTTACATAGCTTGCCCTGGTTACATAGCTAATAAGGGCAGAGCTGGGATTTGAACCTGTGCCCTTAACCACGGTGCTACCCGACCATGCAGTGCTTGAGAGTGGAGGCTGGTGATGACGGATGCAGAGATGAGGTTGCCTTGGCCACAACCTACCCGGTGGGGAGAGGGCCACCTGCACGTGTGTCTGCATGTGTAGCCGGGAGTGGGGTTGCATTCCAGGAGTCCAGCAGGGCAGTGTGGGTGCACCGGGTGGGGAGGAGGGAGGGATGTGGGCCTGAGACTTTGGGGGATGTAAACAGCTGGGGAAAGAGGCCACTCTAGCAGAGGTTGCTGTGGATTTCACAACAGAGGTGGGACATGGCTGGGCCTCTAGGTGGAAGGGATGCCACAGGATAGCGGTGATGGCAGGAGCCCCGAGGGCAGCAGGTCTGGCAGGGGCAAGTGCACCCAGCTCCTGCCTCCCGGCTGTAGGCACCTGTCTTCTGCGCACTGTTGCTCTGTACCAGCTAGGGGACAAGTTTGCAAAAACCAGCCTGTGGTGATGTCTAGGAACCCAGAAAGGGTGACAGATGTTTGTGATCCAATTCCCAATTGTCTGAAATGTACCTGCCTCCACGGCCTCACCCTCATCCAGGTGAGGAAAGAGCGTGGATCTATAAGGCCTGGATTCCAGGCTGTGTGGCCTGTCCCTGACATTGGGAGGAGGTAGAACAGTGGCTCTCAAAGATGTCTGGATCCTAATCCCCGGAGCCCGTGAATATGTCACCTTACGTGGTAAAAGAGTCTTTTCAGCTGTGACTGAATTAAGGATCTTGGGGGGAAGAGTATCCTGAACTATCCAGGTGGCCTCACCTAATCACAGGGGTCTATGTCAGAGGGAGGGAGGAGGGGCAGAGGGATTGAGACCACAGAAACAAGAGGCTGGAGTGACGCCAGGAAGAGGCCTCGAGCCAAGGAATGAGGGCAAACTCTAGAAGCCGGAAAAGGCAAGAAACGGATTCTCCTGTAGCGCTTCTGTAGGGAACCAGCCCTTGGACTCCAGTCACCTTGGACTCCTGACCTCCAGAACTGTAAGATAATAAATGTGTGTTGTTTTTAAGTCGCTCAGTTTGGGGTAACTTGTCACAGCAGCAGCAGGAAACCAATACGCCATGTCGCCTCTCGGAACCACAGCTTTTCAAGCATCTGTAGATGGTTGCAATAACTTTGTCCTGACTCTGAGTCTTGGAAGATCAGAAACCAGGGGGCCTTCAGGTCTTTTTGGCTGTTGCCTGAACTTTCTGTCCCCACGAAACAGTTTCCAGACCTCACTGTCACATGGCTCCAGATGTCCTGTTGTGAGGTCTCTTCTGGAGGGCAGAAAACCTTATCCTGAGGAATTCTAACCAAAAAAGGCTGGCAAACCCACCGCAGAACTGATTAAAAGAAACCTTTCTCGTAGGAAAACTGCAAGTCATTAGTGTTCAGCTTTTTCATGTGTGACCATTGGGTGGCCGGGTTCAGAGCATCCTGCCGCTTGCGATGGGTTTAATTTTCTGTTTTGATCCCACGGCGAAACCCACAAACGAGTAGAACCGTGCTAGGCGGGCCCTGCGCCCCGGTGGCCTCGTTCCCAGGGACAGGGGTCGGTGCGGAAGCCCAGGCTCCTCCGGGAGCTCTGTGGCATCGCCCGTCTGCAGGGGTTCCGGGAGGAAAGCCCTTTGATCGGCGGAGCTGCAGTATCAAATCAAGAACTTGAAACGGTCCTGTCGTGCCGGTTGCCGGGGTAGCGCGACAGTTCCTCTGCGGTGACTTCGTGCCTTTCTTGTGGTCAGCCCCTTGGTGCCCGAAGGACTTGGGCGCAGCAGCCAGAGGAGCGGTAAAGGCGAGGGGAAGCTGGGCTCCTCCGGCCTTGCACCTGAGGGACATCTGCCTTCAATCTGCTGAGAACAAAGGGGCCGCCTGAGGGCAGCTCGGGTTTCTCTGGGGGCTGCAGTCTCGGGGATGTTGGGGGTCTCAGCCTCCAGTCGCTCTACACTTGGGGCCACTGGAAAACACCTCTGGACCTAGGCTTTGTTCACAGCTGGCCCTCAGTTAAAAACTCCCAGTGGCGTCCCACGCCTCAGGCCAAGGTTCGAATCCCACGGAGCGTGGCATCTGAGGCCTTCTATGGTCTCTTCCTGGGCCACTTTCCAGCCTCAGCCTTGCTCCCCACCCCCTGAACTGGCCACTCCAGCCCCACAGAGCTGCTCGTCTGACAATGCCAGAGCTGCGGGGCCTTTGCAAATGCCCCTCGCCAGTGTGGGGAGGGGCTGGGAAGGCAGGATTTCGGGTGTCCTGGAGAAACCTGTGGGGCCTGGACTGACTGCAGCAGACGCCAGACGGGGAGGCAGTGGCCAGGGGGATGCTAAGGAGGGGTGTGGAGGGCATGGCCGCTGGCCGAGGGGCCGAGAGGAGGTGCTGGAAAAATGGTGCTCTTTGCAGAGAGAAGGGACCCGGGAGGGGAAGCCCCGCTGGTGTGGGGTCTGCTTTGGGGCAGGTGGGAGGCGTGGTGGGGCACTCCCTGGGGAGGGCGTCCAGGGAGCTTCCTGGTGGAGGTCCGGAGTGGATGAACTCCCTCAATCAGGCACAGAGGGAGAAGGGCTCGTGGGATCTGGGCACCCCACCATCTAGAAGGAGGAAGAACACCCGGAGCTGGTGGAGCTGAGAGAATCAGGAGTGGAGACATATGTAGGGGACAAAGGGATGGAGGAGAAGGGTTATGTTGCCAAGAGGCCGAGGAAGGACAGAGAAGAGGGCCTGGGCTGGACAGGGGACATGTAGCTGGTGGAGGGGGCTCAGCGGGCTGGCGCGAGCCTGGGAGTGTGGACTGCCCTTTGGAGGACCATGGCCTGCCAGAGGACGGTGTCTTCCCAGGGTGTGGAGGCCAGTTTGATGTGAGAACCTGAGCATGCAGGACCCAGTGGAGAACAGACACGAAAGTGTGGAAGAGCCAGAGGCCCTGCACTGCGTGGTCGGGGGATGCTCCTTCAGCAGCCCGGGCCTGGGGTGCTGCTGGGTGGCTGGGGCTGCCAGACACAGAGGTAGGAGGGCGAGGAGTGAAGACAGGAGACGATGGACGGGGGGGGGGGGGGGGGGGGGGGCCCGGGGGGGGGGGGGGGTGGGGGGGGCCCCCCCGGCGGGGGGGGGGGGCTGGGGGGGGGGGGGGGGGGGGGGGGGGGGGCGGACGAACGGGCAATGAAGGGGACGAGGAGAGAGATGGAGACACAGGTGGG
>CAUYSK010040521.1:0-13474 GCA_963575035.1 Avahi laniger | reverse complement strand
GTGTCCACTTCATTTAGTTCTGCTATGAGCTTTGTTATTTCTTTTCTTTCCTTATTTAATTTGACACAGGGCTTGCTCTGTTGCCCAGGATTGAGTGCAGTGGCATCATCATAGCTCACTGCAGCCTCCAACTTACTCCTTAGTGAGAAGGAGTGGTCCCTGGATAACACTCTGGAGGACTGACCTGGCGGGCAAGGGGCGGGCACTGAGAACCTGTGCCACCGCTCTTCTCCTGCATTGTCCTGATCCCCTGTGGTTGTTATAGTCTAAGCCGGTGCTGTTAGATATTTGTTTGGATTGGTGGGTTGGTCCCTAGGCTGTTGTTGGAAGCTTGAGCAGGGGCGCTGCCCAAGTCCCTTTCCATGGGGTGAATGGTGTGACCTTAGCTGGCACCAGGGTGGGTTTCGGGAATTTGGGAGGCACCTGGATGTATCATGGGATTGCTGCCAGCAGTGGGCTGATCTCAAGATCTTGGGCACCTGGGGACCTCACGGGACTGCAGGGTGGGTCACAGGACCTTGGTAGCTGCCTAGGTGTGTCGTAGGACTTGGACCAGTGCTGAGGATCTTTGGATGGAGTGGTGGCTTGGTCCCTAGGAAGCTGTTGGAAGCTCAGGCAGGAGGCTGAGGGAGTCTCTCTCCACTGATGCAGGCATTGCAGGAGACTGCTCTGCCCAGGTTTCTCCACAGTGGTGGCAGCAGCTGTTTGATGAGGCGATTTGATTTGATTTTGATGAGGCTGTTTGATTTAGGCGATGGCTGCAGGCATTATGGCTGCGGGTGTTTGCTCCACCCAGGTCTAGGCGAAATGGCAGTACACAGGAGGGGGCAGCTTGTGGCTGGTGACTCTGTGGTGGAGAGCTGGACCTCAGCCGTGGTGTAGGGTGGTGCTGCAGGGGTGTAGTCTGCTGGCTGACACAAAACCAGGAGGCTTGTTCTGCTGGTCAGTGATTGGGACTGTGGGGTTGTGGCCTGCTGGCTGGCACACAGGGCCCAGGGGTGTGGCTCACCACAGGGCGTGTGGGCCTATGAGGTTGTGGGTCACCCACTGGCATGCAGGGCTGGGGGGCATGGCCCACGGCATGGAGCGCAGGTCTGAGGGGGCGTGGGCCTCCATGCGGCATCACGAGGGGCAAGGAGCTTGTTCTACTGGTCAGGGCGGCACGGCTGGAGCTCTGTCCCACGAGTCCCATTGAGACTGCTACCGTGGGACCTCTTGACCTTCACTGGAGTTCCCAGTGGCAGGGGTGGGGAGTACTTGGCTCCTAGCCACGGGTATGATGGAGTGTCTGCTCTTCCTGCTCCCCCCCCTACCTGGCGAGGGGTGACACGGGGGCAGGTGCAGTGAAGCCGTGCTTGCGTAGACCAGATGCTCCAGAACCGAGAGCTCAGAGTGGCATCAGCTGCAGCAACCCAGGAACCGAGGCCCGCAAGTTCCTGCGGAGCCTACTCTCTGATGCAGCTTCACAGTCTCCAAGCAGTTCCCCAATCGGCACGGAGGCCCGAAGTTGTGGTGGGCAGCCCCTCGCAGCTTGAGCTGCAGTGTCCACGTCGGAGCGTGGGGCCCTCGAGTTCTTCCCTCATCACTTCCCCATGTCTGGGGTCTCCCCCAGGTACCTCCCGATCTTGGCGAGTGGAACTCCCCATCCCTGTGTCCGCGTCTCCCGTCAGTTCTCTGATGATCTGCAGTGCTCCCTCCAAGAGGGTCCATCCATAAGCAGGCACCCACGTGCAGTTTTCAGTCCTCTCCTAGAGACTGTAGTGTGTAGGACACCTCTAATCTGCCACCTTGGCCCTTTTTTATCTCTCTGTGCTGCTACCTCGCTTTTAGGTATAGCACAAAGATAACTCTTCTGCAGATCTCTCTTAAAATTCGCTGCCTTTTCATTTGTAGCTGGTCTGTCATTTAACCCATCCAGTTTTTAAAAATAATTTTTAAGATATTTCCATAATTAATAAAATAATCTCAAATCTCTACTTCGTTCTTTATACCATCTATTAATATCTTTTCTTTTTCCATAGTTATTTCCTTCCATATTCGAATCTGTTTTTATAACTAATTTTAAAATTTTGGCTTACGAGATCATCTGCAGTAGGTTTTTATTTGAGGTGCTTTTTTGAGGCCAGGTTGAAGGCATATACCTCTAGAGTAGTTTCACATTTGCTTCAGAGACCCGTTGTTATGCTAATTTTTTAGCTTGGTGTAATTTAAAACTAGAAACTCCAGTGAAGGCAGCCTCTTGGTTACAAATCTTCAGAGAGTTTCCTATTTGGAGCCCAGATAGAAATAAGATTCTTTATTTTTCCCTGTGCCTGTGGGTGGGTTTTTTTTCTAGTCTGCTCATTTCTGAGGATGGAGCTTTTCAGAGGTTCTGACTTGATAAGGAGTTTTCCACTCAGCTCCCAGGCGTGGCTCCCTTTCCACGTGAGCCCAATGAACATGACTTGAGGTTTTCCAGCTGGGCAGCAGTGTGTGTGGGCATGGAGGCTGCTCAGAGCCATTTTCAGTCTTGAACATTTCCCTTTCTTTTCTTCAGTCTCAGTTATGTGCCCAAAAAGATGGCTTTACATTTTATTGAACATTTTCAGGTATTTTGTAAGTGGAGTATTTTTCTCATTATTTAGTCTTTCATCAGGAAACAGTAATTGTTTTCTATCTAATATGTGTGCTTATCCTGTCCTTAAGTGTTCCCTGTACTGAATGATGATGGAGAACTATTTATTAAGATCATACTAAAACATATAACCAAAAGGTGGGTTGGTGGTGTATGTGCCAAGAGGTGAAGGGTTGCATATTTCCTAGGCTTTTGCTATATGTTCAGATAGTCTGGTTTCAAAGTTAGTAACAATGGCCTTGGACACATCTGTTTGTTTTAAAATCCTAGAAGAGATAAGATAATCTACAGTGGTCATATGGATACAGTGATAAAAGAAAATAAAAATGTAATTATTGATAAGATAAATTTGGACAACTGAAGAAATCTAGCACCTTTCAAAGGAATTTGGTTATACCATACATATCCTGACTATGTTTCGTGTGAGTTTTAATGATAAGCAAACCTTTTAAAAATCTTCACTCACTATTATTATTTATAACCTGCCTTTATTGCCTTAAATATTCATGAGATTATTTTCCTATTGAAATATCAGTGGATTGTGGAGGAAAAAGTTAAAAAGTCACAAAAAGCTATAATGTAAGCTCTTGCCAAAAACTCATATGTTCATGAAATACGTTTACCCTAGAGCAGAACGTATACCAAGACATCAAACTTCAAAAGGCATTTCTTTTGCATAACTTAAAATGTATAGAAAAAAGGTTGACCCTTTATAATGAATATTTTAACCATGATATTATTTCAACAGAAAATAAAACAGTAATAGCAATCTCGATTGTGGATAACATTGAATGTAATACTGTATGGCAGACAAAAACATTTTTTAAAAAATACCATACCCATAATATCTTAGTAAACATACCTAAATCTTTTTAGTATCAAATCTTAAAAAAGCTATGACTTCTACCAAAAACACAAACCAAAACCAGCATTGCTGACTGCCTTTTTAAAAAGTGTTATTAATAATATTCCTCCTATTTTGTTCACTGCTTTTCTTCACCTTTACAGATGACATTTTTCAAACTATAAAATGCATTCTGCTGGCAAACCTTCTTGCTTCAATAGTTCTCAATTTTATAATAGTAAATCTACATCCTTTGCTACTGAGACATCCACTATCTTTTTGTATGTGACTTTGAATGAGGCAGAGAACAAGCTATACATTAAAAAAAATCAATATCTAACCTTATCAATATTCATTTTATTTTGTCAATACAAAATACAAAGGTGAAAGAGCAGTAAATAAGCAAAAGCACCGAAATAAATTTGGTGTTCCTGTCACAATTAATAAATGTTCAACCGCTAACACTACTGGCTAGTCTAGAGCCTTCTAAAGCGACTGAAATTATGCTTCAATGTTATTGCTAAAAGAGAGTGAGAAAAATTTTCAATACACTAGCAGGTAAACATGATCAATTCTGGGTTATTAATTTCATAGGGAACTTTAAATCTTTTTAAAAAACATTATTGTTTATTAAGACTATACTATGTAACTATTTATCTTTAGAGTCATAAATTGCTATACAAATCCAGTGTGGGATTTAAAGTACCTAATTATAGTTTTCTGATTTTTGAGTAAATCCTTTCTCAACTTGCTGTTTGACTGCATAATATTTCACATATAAATCAAAGGGGAGTATCAACCAATATTCAAACTGTCAGTCTTTTAACTCTTACTCCCTATTTCAAATGAGAGAGAGTTATCTTCTGCATTTTTCCAGTTTAGATTTAATGTTGACTAACGGCAAAAGGAATTGTGAAAATATATATTGTGTGTTTTTGGGAGGTCTGCAAGGGCCTGCAAAATGGCAAGAATATTCTCTTTAAAGTAACTCTGCATGCTAGCTCAACTTCAGAAGTTTACAAATATAACTGACTCTTTATTATGTGACTGACTATCCTCCAGTATTTGAAAATTGTAATTTTCAAAGATAAGATGATCGAGGATTCATAACCTCATTATCAAAGTGTATTTATGCAAAAGCATTTCTTACTTGAATTTAGGTAATAATCTTCACCTTAGAGTTGATTCATTAGTATAAGAAGATATTCTATTTAAAACTGAGGACTTTTAAATAACCTCAATCTCTTCGTCTTTGAGAGGAACAGTAATGCATAGATTTAAAAATACATTGAAAATGAATAATATAATTCTCCTACTTTGCTACTTTATGAGTAATTAAAAATACATTCATTTCTGTAAATTGTATCTTTTAAGTAAAAAATCTAGTACTATAATCAAAGACCTGAATCTTAAGAGAATCACAACAATTTTGAAATATAATATCTGGAATATGCTGGTGTACGCTCAATGAAACAAAACTGTTTTAGGCGAAAGTTTAATGTTTGTACCCATACTCCGTATAAATGATTTCCTCTGATGTTACTGAGTTGTAACATCAAAATCGCCTTGTGGAAATAATTATATTATCCTCTCCTCAACCATTATGCATTTTCCTTCTCACTTCACATATGTTCAGAGTGTTAGGACATGACCCTGGCATTTTCTTTTCCTTATTACTGCCACTAAGGTGCTTTAGTAGCATTCCTAAGATTGTTCTCGTACTGTTTCTGCCACTCAGGTTTGAATCACTGAAAGATAAGAGAATTCAAGGGACCATACAAGTGGAATGGCGATGTTAAACATCTTATACCTGCCGTATAAAAGATCTGAATTGAAGAACTTACAACATGTATTTGATCTAAAATATGACTCTTCCTAGATGAAGAGATATACTAGAAGTATTTCATGAATGTTTTGTATTTCTACATAGTAATAGCTAGATAAATTTTCTATAACATTTAAAACATATAATAGTGAGTTCAAGTCAGCATATGCAATAGGATGATCTTTATATATAGTCTCACAAAGAGGCTGTAAGTACATTGTTATGGAAAGAACATAGCTTTAGGAGTTACACAGACCTAGCCTTGAAATCTCCCCTTGTGTTCAATAATTTTGTCATCTTAGGTAGCTAACCTAACACTTCTTTTTGCACCTTAATTTTATGATCTGCAAAGTGATGATAACAACATCTACCTTATATCGTTGTAAAGATAAAATAATAAGGTTTCAAGTATAGAGTAGGTACCCAATAAATGGTAAATACTATTCTACATAAATACAAACACACTCTACACACAAATTTAGTACAGCTAGAAGATGAAGACAAGGTATTATAACTAAATGTAAAATTTTACAATATAATCCCTTACGTGAAACAACTGCATTAGAAGGGCTCCAATTTTAAGTTATTCTTCAATTTTCTAGTGCTGATCTATGGAATGGGTTCCCTAAACAGAGAATGTAAGCTTCACATCTCTTACGTCCTTTGAATTCACCATGTAAAAAAACAATGTATATACATATATATTTTTTTCTTTTCATTGCTTACTCTCCTGTTGCTATGAATCTTTTCTTTTTCTTTTCTTTTTTTTTTTTTCTGGAGATGGAGTGTTGCTCTGTCACCTGGGCTACAGTGCCGTGGCGTCAGCCTAGCTCACAGCAACCTCAAACTCCTGGGCTCAGGCGATTCTCCTGGCTGAGCCCCCCGAGTAGCTAGGATTACAGGCGCACGCCACCACGCCTGGCTAATTTTTCTATTTTTAGTAGAGATGGGGTCTCAGTCTTGCTCAGGCTGGTCTTAAATTTCTGACCTTAAGCGATCCTCCCGCCTCAGCCTCCCAGAGTGCTAGGATTATAGGCGTGAGCCACCGCACCCAGCCTGAATCTTATTTTCATATTCTATAATATAATTAACATTACTTTTCCTATAAAAGGTTGCCCAAATGAAGTTAAAAGAAACTTTATATATCTGGATGATTAAGGATCCCAGGCAACAGAACTGATCAAGCATCTACACTGGAAAACATTTTCTTATAGTCAGACTTTGCTGTATCACAAATCCATCATGATTAACTGTTGTTCATTCATAAGTGGGTGTCTACATCTTAATGCCAAGTTGGCTTCTCCTATCACTGACTTTTATCAGTGTCACCACTGATGTCACCACTGTCACCACTGCTCTTGCATGAGATTTTGCAATGCATACTAATCCTATTCAGACCTTCACTACCAGGCTGAGCCTTTGCCCTGCCCTTTCGAAGGCTTCCTCTCCCCTCTGCTCAGCACTTGTGGTTTACCCTATACCACACTCATTATTAGAATGACATGTTATAAGAATGACACAATTTTGGGGGTAAAAATGACAGACTTTTTAATTCGAATGCTGATGTCTAAATAAGAAAAGAAGAATCTAAGATTGCTGCAGAGATAAACTAGAAACCAGACTGCCACCCACGTAAGCCAGGTTTCCATCTACTACAACATAGAGTGTTGTGTTTTGGAACCGCTCAAACTCAGTCTCAAATCTGAATTGAGAATTTGAATTTATTATTATTGATTGAACTTATTACTATTAATCTCTTCTGGAGTTATTTGTCATTTCATCTATTTATGCCTTATTTTCCCAACATGTTTGTAAATTTCTTGAGGCCAAAGACACAGCCTTTGAAGTTTTTGTGTCCTTTAATACCTCACACAAAGACGTGCATTTGGGCAAATGTGTAGCAAATATTTTAATGATTGGTTACCCGGAAAATGTACACAAGGAACTTGCAATACATCCTGACACCAAATGCGAATGATTTGTTGTAATAGTTTCTTGCAACTGTGTCTCTTCTTCGGTGCAAGTGATTAAGAATTATTTATATTTTATTCTTGATGATTTATGAACTCTAAGTTTGTGCTCCACTCTAATCCCTCTTTTGTTTTACCTGCTGTAGTAGGTCCAGGCAAAGGTGCAGCTTTTCTTCTCCGTTTGATATCTCCCGTGCATAAGGATCCTAAATGCATGCTGGTTTGCCTACAAGTAATTATCAGAAAGAACTATTAACAAAGGGGGAAAAAAATGACACATAAATACACAGCTTGTATAATCTGAACCTAAATCAAAACATTCTCAACAAAGATGGAGCTGCATGGTAAAATCACCAATCTTGTTTATATCGAAACATAATTACGTTTGCTGACAAGCGTTCAGCAGCTAAATGCGCCATCATAAATTGTTACTGGAATGAATAATATAAAAGGAATGCTTTTTAATTTTCAAAACTGGCAATCTTTCTAGCTCAACATAAAATCAAGCACTGTTGCTTCTGACAGGAAAATAGCTAAGATTAATTATCTAAAGAGATCACAATATTGTTGCTAGGTTATCAATTGGTTACTAATGCTTTACTGTCAGAACAACATTTATTACAGGAAAAGTATGATCAATTTCTTTTAGGATATTACACAGCAGTGAATTCTTTTAAAACATTTTAAATAGATAGAAGAAAACAGTGATGTTTCCCTTATAATTCATATGATTAGAATTCTTTAATTACTTATTAGCTAGGTGAGAAAACATAATTTGAATGCATTAATGCTGTTCTACTGCTACAAAACAGGTTAACATAATATGGGATTATATTTGTAAAGACATGATATATAAGAACTGAGAAGTGGATCTTCTGTTATTCTTAGAACCAGTTACAATTAGAGTATTCTGTCTAATCTTAGTCTCCTAAATTAAAAAGTTTTAGAAAAATAAAAATTGACTCAATTGAAAATCAAGAAAGGCTAATAAAAAGTTGGAAACAGTTTAAAAATCTTCTAACTTTTCAAGCTATAGAAGGATTCTGTGTTCATTTCCTAGATCACAATCCTTGATGTGGAGTTGGGATAGGGCCTGGGGAATATGAAACAGAAATAAATGAAGCATGTTTATGAGAACACATGGTCCTTTAGTGATATACAGAGATATCTGGTAGTATCCTTAGGTTTTAAAGAACCCAACTTGAAAACAACCAGAGTATTAGAGAAAAAGTAGAAGGGAAAAATTACTAATTAAAATCAATTTAAGTAAAACCCAAGACATATATCTATACACATAAACTCAGATGTTTAAATATCATGAAAAATTAATGCTAGAAAATAAAATTATTTCAAATACAGGCTCTATTTATAAAGCACAAAGTATGGTCACAATTAATGATCTGGATAATCCAAGGGCACAAATGGCCAAAAAAAAAAAAAAATTAACATGAAAATCTATCAACACAGCTTAACAGTACATGGGCATTTGTCTAGTTTTTTCTTCCCTTTTTATTGTGTGCAAACTGTTTCACTGTTGCAGAATAATTATAATTATTAAAATATTTCAAAAAATTAGTTCCTTCATTTAACAACTAATTTAGTTCTGCTTTACTCTCAAAATGTATATTAACATATATAACATTTTAATTAGATTTTGATGGTGGTCTTGGCTTACGATGCCAAGAAAAAATGAGTGATTATTACTACATCTACTTTTTAAGACTACATAT
Source organism: Avahi laniger (assembly GCA_963575035.1). Classification (NCBI taxonomy): domain Eukaryota; kingdom Metazoa; phylum Chordata; class Mammalia; order Primates; family Indriidae; genus Avahi; species Avahi laniger. Next base: position 4,491 of record CAUYSK010040521.1, on the reverse strand, counting down.
AAATTTTTAAAAATTATAACAGAAGACATATTATTTTTGTACAGATTTAAAATTAATTCATTCATGTATTCAGCAAGCATTTATTAGTGTCTACTATGGACTCAGTATAAGATTCCAGTGGTGGTTAGAATGGGGAGAGGAGGAAAGAGGAGACAGTAGATACAAAGAAAATGGAATGTTTGATTCCTATAATTGGAAGAATTTAAAGTCCGAGTGGGGAGATAAAACCATAAATGTCTGTATATGAAATATTTAATAATCAGGGACAGTGGTGGTGCTGGCAGGCACAACCAAATTTATTAACTACTGCTAAATTATATTTAGTCCTTATAACAATTCTAAACATGTTGCATCAAATATACATTTTGTTCCCACTGGTAGGAAAAAATTTGTGCTTCAATGGAAAAACTATGCTTTCAGAGCATACCCTTCCAGTCATCAAATTCTAATTCTATGGGTGCTATTTTATAACTCAAGCTGTGATAACTGAAAGCAATGGGAAATAATTCTTTACTATAGAAATGCAAATGATTCTGTCCTGTGGAAGGACAACCCTCTCTGCTGTGGAAAAGCTGGTTTTGTGTCCATTTGCAAATTCATTTCAGTATTCCTTTACTCCATATAAATTTGCACTTCTTTGACTTCTCCTTTGAACTGGTTATAATATTTGTCTGGTTCCCTCATTAATTAATGAGATAAATAAAATGTTTAACACATATCTACTTTATATCTGTATGAGAATCATGATACCACCTTTTTGTAAAAAATTATTCTTCCACATAACTTATCCCTCTTGAAATCTCCCCTTAGCAAAAGACTGGAGTGAAATTTACCTACTGCAGAGTCTGAACCAGGCTCAGATATCAGGAATAGCTGAGGAGGGGAAGGTACCGTTCTAAAAACAGGAATAAAGTGGGAATCCGAATTCTGAAGTGTGGCCCTTCTGTTATGGAGCTGTGAAAATCAACCCACGGACCAGCTACTTCTGATCCTCTGTTCAAACATAACAAATATTCTTACAGTTTAAGCCACTCCTGATCAAGTTTTCTATATTTGCTGCAGGAAGAATTCCTAAGTGATAAAGAATTTGCTTTGTTCAGAGAATTGAGTAGTTAAGGATGTCTGGAGAGCAGTGTTTGGAAAAGGGACTATAGAATACAAATGGAGAAGAACGCTGGGGCTGGATCATGGTGCCATATACGCCAACTTTGCTCCATGAAGGCATTTGGATTTGATAGCTGATGTGTCACTGAAGGTTTTACAGAAGGAGAGGAAGTAGACCGGATTTGTGGCATCCTGGTAGGGAGCTTGGTTGGCAGGGTTAAGACTGAAGAGAGAGGAGGCCAACTAGGTTTGCCATAGTCTAGGTACACTTTTCCTCCCAGGACAGTCATCTCAGTCAAAATAACTAAAGGGTGGTGCCAAGCTGCTGCACAATGAAACTTCATTGTATTAGCATATCTGGGTGAGGAGGAAGACAGCAGTGAGAAGGTAGCCAATAAACATTCCTAATTCTGGATTGTTTCATAAAACTAAACCGAAAAAAGCTGACCTCATGGAGGTAGAGAGTAGAATGATAGTTACCAGAGGCTGGGAAGTGTCTGAGTGTGTGTGGTGGGGGGTGGGGGGGAATAAGGAGAGGTTGGTTAATGGGTACAAACATACAGTTAGGTAGAAGGATTACGTACTAGGGTTAGATAGCACAGTAGGATGACTATAGTTAACAACAGTATATTATATACTTCAAAATAGCTACAAGAGAATATGTGAAATATTCCCAATAAAAATAAATGGTAAATGTTTGAGGTGATGAATATCCTAGATACCCTGATATGATCATTACACATCTGATATGTGTATCAAAATATCACATGTGCCCCATAAATATGTACAAATACTATGTACTGATAAAAATAAAAAAACTAAGCATAGTTTTATTAATTTCAGATGCATTTAAAGTTCCTGCTAAGCTAAAAAAAATTATTAGCCAGTAACATCTCTCTTAAGAAACACATTTTTAGAAATAATCAGAAGAAATACTTGAGTGTCTGATACTTAGGTGCTCATTGTGACTATTAATACTGTTGGTTTCTAATTAAATTGTTCTGGCACTAGTTGTATATAACTGGAGTATTCTAATTGCTTAAAAAACACTCTTCCAAGTCAATATTGCCTTTAAAACTTTATTTTTTTTTTACACTTTTTAAAATTTATTAGGAAAGCCTGTTTACAAAGATAGGGAAAAACAAACTTCAGGAACAATTCCCTCTTCTAAACCTTTTTTCCTATCTACTGGTCCCAAAATTCCCTTTTGGGTATCTGTACAGAGCAAATGGAATATATATAATATTTTCATTCAACTCTACTAGCCCACCTGCAACATACTACATAAAGGAAAAGAGAAAAATGTTCAAGGAGAATAAAGTTAAAGTTAATTAACTTGGTAACACTGAACCTGAGGACCTGAGCCCTAAGAAAAACAGCTAGCTGTATTTCAGTAATTCTATCAACAATTGACTATCTGCTACAGCACATGGGGAGATCCGGATTATTGATCAGTAAGATTACCCCATTTAAGAGTGCCCCTCCCTCCTCTTCCTTCAGACAGGTACAATGGAGTTGTTTCAAAAAGCACTAAGTAAGGTCTACTCCGTTATTTAGTTGTCACTCTTAATGGAAAACATAGCGGTTATTTTTTAATTTAAAATCAATGACTGTCTCAAAGGCAGACTTGTTTCTTCAGTCTAAATGAGTCATTTGTCTTTGCAGAGCAGAACACTTGGATTACTACTCAAGGTGAGAGTCGGCATTTTTTGTTTCTTTCTTCTGTGGTGTTTTGAGAATTACAATACAGTGTCCTATGAACACAAAATCATTAAAAAATAATATGAAGATCTTTTTTGTACGGCATTGTCAGAAAATCCCCAATCAACGAGATCCTTATATTTGTTTCAGTTGGAGCATTTGCTTAGGGAGGAGGAGGAGACGAATCAAAACTAACATCTTTTAAGTGGAAAGGAGAAAGACATCATGTTTTACATGTTATGGATTTGTCAGTTATGATTTGAAACTTGGTTTCCTGTGTCTTACTCCTGAAATTTTTTCCTATTAAATATTAAAAAAGCAGAACTCAAAAAGGAGTCTTTTTGCTTTGTTTGGCTTTGTAAACAGACTTCATTTGCTTTTTCCCCATCGTTAGCTGCAAACTAGCCTTTAAGTGATGTGGTCGTGGGAAGGTGGACGTTTTCTCTGGAGGGAAAAACGTAAAAAACAAACAAAGAAACAAGAAACCCTCAAAAAACCTCCAAACGAAAACCTGAAGCAAAAACCCTAGTGAGACCACCTTGCCTGAAAACCTGGCTTTTGACACGGGCTGACCAGGAGTGAAGCAGGCAGTGTCAAACACAATAACATTAAAAAGAAGACAACAGGAACTTGTCTCTTCATTATATGTGAGTACAAAGAGAGGCTTTTCAGAGAATTAGGCCTAGTTAAAGCTGCCCCCTGGATAAAATGTGTTCCCAAGCTGCGGTCAAGCTGCGGAGGAGAGACAAACAGATGTGACTACGGGCCCTGGCATTTGGCAAGAACACTCACTGTCAGTTAGAAAAATATCGGCCTGGACAGGGCATCAGCTGCACAGAAATAAAGCAGGTCTGTGGTGTCATTGGAGGAGGAATCCGATGGCAGAAAGAAGGATGGGGGTTGGAAGAGCCAGCCCTGTGTGAACTTCCTTTCTAGATCCAAACACCCTCCCTCCCCCTTTACTAGGTGTCAGTATGTCTCAACATATTACACTGAACAAGCAGACATCAGTATCTAGCTCTTTTCCTTTTGTAACAAAATGCACGATAAGTATCAAGCACTTCCAAGCATAAATGTTTTTTTTTAACTTCTAAGAGGACTGCATTTAATGGTGTTTTCTTCCAAAGCTGCATCTTGTGCATGATCTCCTTAGACGTTCATAGCCATGCTTTCCATTTGGTATTGTTGATTACACCCTGACCAGTTCTTGGTTCTGGTACCTTCTCTATGGCTTTGGTCATCGGACTTCACATTCTGCCTCAATTTAATTAACCTTCCCTTTGGACCAATCTTGATCTTAGCAAGAGGTGGTATAAGTTTTGGCTCAGTGCGCTGGAGTCAGTACTTGGGTGCCAGTAATGGGATCTATACTTTATTCTCGACTTATTTCACCACAAACCTTCTAGTAACTTAGTTCTTTTAGAACTAGGTCATCGTCTGGACCTCCACAGACACTAAAGTTCTGGCCTTGAAATGCAGCCTGGCAACGCAGGCTTCTAATGCTGCCTGTTGATCCCTGTCCAAGCATCAGCTGCTCCTGGCTACTCCCTGTTCACTGCCTACTTGTTGGCAACTCTTGACTCTACGTTGATTAACCTTCCATCGCCTGCAGTCTGAGGCTCTACCCCTTAGATATAATGGTCTGCTGGCCAGTGGGCAGTTGCTCTCGCTGCTTCAGATGGATCT
>CAUYSK010040516.1:0-24312 GCA_963575035.1 Avahi laniger | reverse complement strand
ACTCCTGGGCTCAAGTGATCCTCCCGCCTCAGCCTTCTGAGTAGCTGGGACTACAGGCATGCGCCACCATGCCCGGCTGATTTTTTCTATATATTTTTAGTTGTCCAATTAATTTCTTTCTAATTTTTAGTAGAGACGGGGTCTCGCTCTGGCTTAGGCTGGTTTTCAACTCCTGAGCTCAAACAATCCGCCCACCTCGGCCTCCCGGAGAGCTAGGATTACAGGCGTGAGCCACCACGCCCGGCCTCTGAATTCTTTCTTGTTGATAAAGTGTCAAGGAAGGTACAAGGAAATTAATCATTAGAACTCAGCTCTTTTGACTAAGATAATTTCTTTTTCTCTATAATTGCATATAACTTTTTTAGGATTACTAATTACTGAAGAAGGGTGCTAAACAATCCAATGGCCTAAAAATTAATGTTTTCCTTGATGTCTCACCTAAAATTAGAGAGTGGATGGTTATTCTGGGAACAATCTGGATTTAGAGATGTGATTCTCAACATGAACCTTTTTTTTTTTTTTTTTTTTTTTTGAGACGGGGTCTCAAGGCTCTGTTCAGGCTCTGTTGCCCAGCGCAGTGGTGTCATCAGAGCTCAATGCAACCTCAAACTTCTGGCCTAAAACAATCCTCCCTCCTTGACTTCCCAAAGTGCTAGGATTACAAGAGTGAGCCACCACACCCAGCCTCAAGATGAAATTTAAGGCAGCATATCACATCAGCATTTCAAAAATGTCTGAAAGTGTTTAACAATGTACACGTCATGAGAACAACAGAAACCAACATTGAATTCTCAGTGTGGTGCCATTTCCTGGGGTGATCAACCAGCTACCTTGTGGCAGGTTATATACATTGAAACATTCCTATCATAGAAGTGACAGCCTTTTGTTCTTACTGGAATAGACATTGAATATGGATTTACATTCCCTGCATGCAATGCTTCTGCCAGAACTACCACTTATGAACTAATAGAATACCTATCCACCATCATGGCATTCCACACAGCATTGCTTCTAATCAAGCAAATGAAGTGCAGCAATGAGCTCATGCTTGCAGAATTCGCTGGCTTACCTTGTTCCCCACTATCCCAAGCACTCAGCTTGCTAGAACAGTGGAATGGCTTTGTGAAGAATCAGCTGCAGCACCATCTGGGTGGCAATACCTTGCAGGGCTGGGGCAAGGTTCTCCAGTGGGTTGTATATGCTCTGAATCAGCATTCAACATATAATGCTGTTTTTCCCATAGCCAGAATTCATGGGTCCAAGTAACAAGAGATAGAGATAGAAGCGGTACCACTCACTATTACCCCTAGTGATTCATCAGCAAAAGTTTTTCTTCCTGTCCCTGTGACCTCAAGCTCTGCTGATCTAGAGGTCTTAGTTCCAAAGGAAAGAATGCTTCCATGAGGAGACACAACAACGATTCCATTGAACTAGAGGTTATGACTGCTACTCAGCCACTTTGGACTCCTCATGCCTCTGAATCAACAGGCAAGGAAAAGAGTTACTGTGTTGTCTGGGGTGATTAATCCTTACTATTAAGGAGAAGTTGAAATTTTACTCCATAGTGGAGGTAAGGAAGAGAATGTTTGGAATATAGGAAATTGCTCAGGGCATCTCTTAGTATTACCATATCCTGTGATTAAAGTCAATGGAAAACCATAACCCAATTTAGGCAGAACTAGGCACGGCCCCAATCCTTCAGGAATGAAGGTCTGGATCACCCCACCAGGTAAAGAACCATAATCAGCTGAGAGACTTGCTGAAGACAGAGGGAATACAGAATGGATAGTGAAATCAAGTAGCTATAAAAACCGCCTATGACCACATGATCAGTTACAGAATCAAGGACTGTAATTGTCATGAGTACTTCCTCCGTATTTTGTTATGAATATGTTTGCGTGTGTGTATTAATGCCATATAATATAAAATGTGTTGACCTTATATCATAGTATTTAAGTTTCAGAATATTAAGGAGAAGAGTAAACATCTCTCAAGGACTTAAGATCTCTTCTGGGGAAAGGGTTAGTGTGCTTTTGGTTACTTGCAGAATAGTTGTAACATGTTAGGCAGAAGTATAACCTTGTTATTATCTTCATTTAGAGGTTAAATATAGTTTAAGGATATGTGTATAGGGGCCAATTGATGGGGTGGACTTGTGATTATTAATTTTATGTGTCAGTTTGGCTGTGGGATACCAGATGTTTGCCCAGATATTATTCTGGGTATTTCTGTGAGGGTGTTTTTGGAAAAAATTAACATTTAAATCAGTGAGCTTTGAGTAAAGCAAATTGCTCTCCATAATGTGGGTGGGCCTCATTCAATCAGTTGAAGCCGTGACTAGAACAAAAAGACCAGATTTCCCTCTAAAAGAGATAATTCTCCAGCAGGCTGCCTTCAGACTACATGTGCAACATCAGCCCTTCCTGGTTCTAAAGCAGATGGCCTTCAGACTCAAACTGGAACATTGACTCTCCTGGGTCTCCAGCCTGCCAGCTCACACTGCAGATTTTAGACTTTTCAGCCTCGATAATAATGTGAGCCAATTCTTTATGATAAATCTTGTTCTCTATATAAGTATATGCACAGCTTATTGGTCCTGTTTCACAGAAGAACTTTGACTAATACCATGTATAAACTAACTTTTTGTCATGACGCAGTTGAAGTGCCTTTCTTGGTCCCTCTCCTACCTTTTGTGTTACTCAGTCTCGCTTCTCTCCCTCTCCCTGTCCCTTTATTTCCTATTCTCCTATTTCCTAAATTCATGGCATTCACCAAAACACTCCGTCCTTGACAAACTCTCTTCTTTGGCAATTTTATTTCATCTCAACTTGAACTAGTACCTCAAAGGATTCTCAAATATACTCCTTCAGCCTGACTTCCCTCTGAAGGTACAAACCCTCATTTCCAAGTGTGTAATAGTGATCTTCATCTGGTTATTCACCAGATTCCTCAATATGTTCAAAACTGAACTATCTTTCTTCTAAAAGCTATACCATGTCCTATTTTTCGTATTCTGTTGACAGCACAACCTGCCCCTCTGGTTACTCCAGCTCAGAATCTCATTCACTCTTCCCTTTTCTACGCAACTTGTTGCTGAATCCTGGCACATTTTCATCTGCAGTATCTCCGGCTTCTATTCTCTCCCTCGCAGCATCCAGCTTCCTCTGCCATTTACACCTTGGTTCAAGCGCCAGATCAGTTCTCCTGGCTGGATTTCTTCAAGAGGCTTCTAACAGGTTTACCATATTCTAGATTCTTCCCCTCCATCCATTTTCCCTATGACGCTGGAATTATTTTTCTAAAGATGCCATACAAAAATCTTAAGAGAAAAAGAAATGAGTGACCAAGATCTCATGGAAAACACTTCCCCACGGAAATAAGTAGGCCCAATTGTATCCTCTATTTGGAGGTCCCTCCACAATTTGGACACAAAGTAATCCAAATTGTGAGGTAGCTGTGTTGTTGATGAAGTCCAAGAACAATAAGCCACACACAAAGGATGCAGGATAGGGAGGAACTTCAAGGGTACTAGAAAAGGTTAAGACAAATTTCAGGTTCAGGATAATGCCCATGATTCAATACATTTGAGTTGAAAGAGAGAGATGAGAAATCACGGAGGCTTCAGAGTGTATAGCCAACCAGAAGGCCAGGAATGAGCAACTGACCTCAGAGACAGGGCTATTATGACTAATTATCTGTCTCTCCAGCTTTGTGGAAGCATCTGGAATTGCCTAGACTTTTCCTGTCTAACTGGTACTTAGAGGGGCAGTAACTCTGATGATGATTTGGTGTATATATTTGACCATGACTCCTGACGGTAGGATTCTTGAAAGCAAAGCTGTCTTCATAGCTGTACCTTACTCAGCAATTGGTTATTTTAAAAAAATTAATATCTTAATGTTAGTGGAAAAAAAGAAAAAAATCTTTAGCTTAACATCCAGCCATTCCATGATCCAATTCCAGCTTACCCCTTCAATTTATTTCTCACCAGAGATTCTTAGTTCTAGCAAACTGAGCTGATGTTTCAAGTACACAGTTCAGATTTCCAGCCACCATTCCTAGTATTCCATGTGAACAAAATTCTTTTTCTCCATATGTAGAAACTGTCAGCCTTCATGGACTATATTAAATGCCATTTCCTCAAGAAATCCCACACCTCAGTCCAAAGTAATAAATGTCCCTTCCCCTTTGCTCTCTCCTTTGCAAATCCACAGGAAAAGAGAGTGATTTCTGAAGGTATTTATAATTTCCCCTTATAGTATGGTTGTGTTTTCACATTATACCCTCCTGCTTTTCCATAAGTTTCCTGACATAATTTTTATCTGAGTCATCTTGGTATACCTCCCTACAACAGCAGTTGCCTTGCACACAGTGAACCTATACATGTTTGTTAAAATAAAAATTTTCAGTTAAACTTTTTAAGTTTTTTAAGTCTGCACTTTATGTCAATATTTGGCGACTTAGTACATCAGCAGTAGATGCAACTTTAACAAAATAATTTCTCCTCTCCCTTTCGAGTTGCATAAAGTCTAGTCATAGCTTTCTAGAAAATCAATCAGATATGGCAATAAACGTGTCATCCAATATCTGGGAAACCCTAATAAATGTAGATACAGAGTCAAATGATAATATTTATACACATATAGCACTGTGATGTGCTAGACATTGATCATCATATATATTAACTCATTTAATTCTCACAACACTCTTATGATACCATTACAGTTGGAAAAACTGATGTACAAAGAGCTTAAGAAATTTGCCCAAATTCACACAACTAGTAAGTGGTAGATCCAAGAGTCAAATACAGGCAGTCAAGATCCAGAGTCCATACCTTAACCTCACTCTGCAAAATACAACTCCTATCACATTCTACCCACCATTCAGAAAAATGCCCAAGTGGAAGGGATGATCCCTGGTTTGAAGGGCACATGATCTTCCAGCTCTGTTCAGAGAGTGACCCTTGAACCCCTCTCGAGGGTGAATGAAAGGCATTCCAGAGCAAAGAGCACGCGAGGGATCAAGGACTCCACTGGGTATTTTAAAAATGGCATCTGTGCAATGAAAATTCAAGTAATACATCTCCAATGTCATTATATAAGGCTTTGGTACAGGGAGATAGAGAAAATGACGTGTTTTAAGGGTGCTGCCTTTATAGTAGCCTCAGAATCAAACTTTCTAAAAAGTAAAGTAGAATATATGTGAATACTGGAATCACGAATATCCTTATTGCACACACCCTGCTGTGAGTTACTCTTTGAACAGAATTGCTGCTTAGACTTCAAACCACCACTGTGACCTCAAGAGGTTAGCAGAAAAGAGAAATTCTTTGGTTCAGAAACCATAACATGGGTGTAATGCCATTTAAAGGCACAAGACTTAGAACTGAATATGGCTTTTGGGAAAAGCCAGTCAATCCTCTTCTGAAAAAGAGAAAAACTCAATGAAGTATAATGCTTTTAAATTCCAGATTGATATAGACAGACCTAATATCAGTAAAATATTATTTTGCCCATAAAAATAGATGTCATGTTCTTAAACATCAGTACCTAAATCATGTTCTTTAATTGATCATGTTCATACCAGATATTTTTTAATGTGTGACAATCCTTTCAATGTGAAATGGCAGGTATCTGCTAGTGCTCTAGAGAAAGAAATAGTGAAATATAGAAATGCTTTGAAACCATGGAGAGTATATGACATAACAAATTAAAAAAGGAAAGAGAGATTCAAGATGCAAATCAGGCATCCTCACTCAAAAGCAATGAATTTAAAACACATATCTATAAATTTGATCAACCAGGAACAGAGTTCTTCCAAGAGAGTCCCAGAACAGAGGCCAGAAGTGTCTATGAGCTTATGACTGAAGTAGAAACACAATAACAACAACAAAAACTCTCAGATTTTAACTCTAAAATCTAAGATTAAAGGACAATTTCTAACCCATATCTCATGTTTTCATGATGATCTCTGCTCCTGTATCCCAAATTCAACAATTTTTATCTTTGAGCATCTAACCACAAAAGAATTTTCTGTTCTTTTCCTGAAGCCAGGACATGGAAATAATGATAATAGTATTTATTAATAGTATTTATTATCATTATTTTATACAGATAACAAAACAAAAGGAAAGGAGGGAGGAAGGGAGAGAAGGAGGAGAGAAGAAAGGGAAGATGGAAAATACAGTTTTAGTTTGTGTCATTTCTTACAAAATGTGTCAAGTTATATCATCTCCTTCTCTCAGAGAAACTTATCAAAATAATACCTTGCTAGTTTTCTCTAGGGCTGTCATTCTGATCATGTTCATTTATTCTAGGACATTTTGTTACTACAGTATTTGGTATGGAATTACTGAATGTTTAACACTCATAATAAACATTTGTTCAATATAGCAGATGCTCTTAGATTTCCTTTAATGGATTTATTAATAAAAGAATAACTACTGGCTGGAAAATTAAAAAATAGTTCCAGTCACTTTTGATGCAAAAACTATTACAAAAAGACTTACATGATGTTCCCAACCTCAAGTGAGTGATTTTATCCATTCCAAGCTGTTTAAAATAATCAGCCTCATAAACTTTAATGACCACCAGTTTCTCACTCTGTATTTATAGTGAAGCCTCCTCATTCATTCACAAAGAGACAGACTAAATTCCCAAATACTTTCATTATTTAATTATTACATGATATGGGCTTTCTCTGTCCCAAGTGCCAAATGTGTCCAAATCGGTTTTAGCCTAATGATACACACTGTATGCTCGGTAGACTTTTCTATAGAAATTGTAGAAAATATACATGGATTATGTCAGACCATGAATATTGAGAGCACTTAAATACTGCTGAAATACTTTTATCTAATTTAATTAACTTTTTCTACCATATTCAGTATATTAACTATAGTTTACAACTATTCCTTAGGCTGAGAGATTACAGTATAATTTATTAGGATGAAGCCAAGAGCATGTAACTAAAAGATCATCTATAACAAGCAAAATGGAAAAGCATATTCCCTCTGCTCAGGTGGATGATAGTATTTGTGCCAAATAATATAGCATTTCTCCCCCTACTTGGTATTTTAAACATGCATTTTGTTGTCAGGCTCCCTGCCAATAGGCTGCATGGGTAGAAATGGAGTCTCACTGATAATTCAAAAGGTGAGTTAATTAGGGGTTGCAGTTTGGAATGTTATCAAGCTGCTGCTTAGACATCTATCTGCTTTCCATACAGGTGTGAAATATTGACAGCAAATTATAGAAGTGTGATGACATTTTTACCTTTCATTTACTTGATTAGATTTTGATATGACATACTTTGAAGGGGAATAGAAACTATATCTCTGTTCAAGTAGCTATTTACCATGAGAAAGCACTTCAGGAGTTCAAAATAAATGCAGTATTAAATTTATTAACAAAATATTCTTTGGACTTCATAATTCTTGCATAATAACACAGAGGTTGATTTGTAACTCTGTTGGTCAAAATTAACCATTTATACCACAGTACCTTTCGTTCACAGGTTCTGAAACCATGATGACACTGAAAGCTGATCACAATGAAGCTTGTTAGTGTACAGTTTTATATTAATTATATGTTTACATTTCCTAAACTAATAATCAGGCCACCACAGAGAAAGAATTTCAACTCTAGGGCTATTTCTGCATTAATATTACATCGAGAGAAAGCAAAGACTATAAAGAGGCCCATACCTTAACATGTATCTGGGAATATATGGTGGGAATTGGGTTAAAAAATTTAGCTACAATACAAAATAAGAAAGTTCTATAACATATATTTTACCATCAACACCTAGAAGAAGTTCAATTATTTAAATGAGTTTATTGTGATTAATGAATTTTATATACTGATAGTATCTAAATATACTTTTAGAATTGCCCTATTTTTTCCTATAATACTAGGATCATCAGTCGATAAAGAAGATAAATATGCATTAGAAGAGAAATATCTGTCATCTACTAGATAAAGCAATTAATTGGGTAAATGGTTTCCACGTAATCAATGTTCCCCCTTTCCTCATCTCTCCCAGTCCAGTCAAAATCAGACACCAGCTTCAATGTCATGTCCCAGTGCTGCTCTACATTTCCTGATTTCCTTCCAATGAAAGGTAATTTTGCTAAGCCCCCAAGTCTGATACGAAACTCATTACATATGAGCTTTACACATGCTTGCATATTTTATTTACTTTACCATGAGTGATAAAGATGATGATGATAATGGTGGTGATGAAGAAAGTGATAGCAACAGAATTAAGGGTAGATTTATTTTAAAAATTAAGCTTAAATAGATTTAAAATCACCCAATTAATTTAATGTATTTGTGAAAAATAAATGTCTTGCTTTGATTCTACTGAAAGCAGAACCTCAAACAAGGATGTCATTTACTCAGAAGGTCATCTCAGTAAGCAGGAGTGAAGGAGTGGGGAAAGGCAAGGAAGGAAAAGTGCAAATGTAAGAGTTTATTACTGAGTTTGCTTCTGAAGGGTGTGATTCTTCTGGGACCTCTAAGAAGCAGGCAGAATGCCTTCAATATTGTCCATCTGAAGAAGAGGAGCTGGCAGCTCTTATTTGCCATTGTTTAAGGGTTGTCCCCAACGGCAATATATACTCCACACTTAAATACTCCACATGTCTCAGCAGTGCTATTTCAGGCCATTGCTGAAATGTCAGCATAGCCAAGAAAGCTCAGAGGATAAAAGCTGAAAGATGCACATCAGATGCTTGAGATGGGACTCCACCATCCAGAGAGAAGTTAAGCCTGGGCTCCTGAAGAAGCATGCAACGCAACTGTGGCCACAATCATAGGTGGTTGAGGGGATGTGATGGGGGGCACCAAAGATGTCCATTGTCATAAGAATTAAGTTTTTTAAAAAATACTCTTTTATAAGCCTTGTGGTGCTTAAATTTTTTAATTTAGGCTCAATCAAATCTTTTGCTGGAATATAAATTAGTGATTAGCATTTCATCTCATTTATTTTTCTTTGCATCAAAAAGTAAGCAATGATAGCCTTGACGGTATTTATGTAGGAAGGAAGAGGAAAGGATTAGCTAAGACTTCCCTTCCTTCCTTGAGCACAAAGTGGTTAATTAATACAAAATGTAAAATGTGGTCTACTTTGATAAGGTAGCCCAATCTTAACTCAAATGAAAATTAAAACAGCCAGTAAAATGGTTAAAATGTACACAACAGCAAATACTTAGAAAAAAATTCAAGACAATTTGTAAATGTGGTAAATGGGATTATTGATTGGCAAATATTCACTCCATTTCCCTCTCCACAACCTGAAGGAGACTATTACATTGGTAGCCCCTGATGAACCATACCTCTAGATGTTCAATACTCCTGTGTAATGTGTCTTTGATGAACACAGAAGCTTGGTAAACATTTGCACAGATGTGAATGTCCTCTTAGAACTCTCCCCATGAAAGGCAGCCACCATACAGACACCATACCATAAAGAAAATTACTTAGCAACTCTGGAGGAAGAGAAGCCATCTTAGAAAGAAGCCATCTTTCTGGCGTTATCTGTGTTCTCATCTGAAAGCAGATGCTTGAGTGACCTCAGTTACACTATGTGAAGCAAAGAACAACCACAAAATTAATAGAAATTGTTTTTAAGCTACTAAGTTTGGATATCTTGTTTTGCAGCAATATATAACTGATACAAAAATTGGTACCAGAAATGGGGTTCTACTTAACAAAAACCTACATTATATGGTATTGTCTTTGGGAACAGAAAGTGAGTAGAGGCCTGAAGGGTGGAAAAGACTATTTAGTAGAGGCTTGAAAAGCAGTGAAGAAAGTAGAGATGAACTTGTAGACAGAGGAACTTTTTATTAGTGGAAAGGTAAAGGAGATTGCTGCCTATGACAACTTTGAAGGTAGAAAATATATTTAAGAAACTTGTGAACATCTCCATATTGAATGCGGAACATGTCAATTGATTCCTTTCAGCCTCTTATGATAAACTACTGCAAAAGAGACACAAACTAAACATAGAATTGGTCAATTTCCAAGTGGAATTTAGAGAGGATATGTCCAACCCAGAACTTTGCGGGTAGGAAAAGGAAACTTTTTCTTATTTTCAGCCTCTTCAGACAGTAAAAAGTAAAATTTTCAAGTGAGAAATAGAGCAAAGATAAAAATCCAGTGTGCCACCATAAAACATGACTTCGGGATCAAGATCAAATCAAAGATTAAGATGTAATATACTTTGTTAAAACCTCAAATGATCTAAGGAAATTACTTATAGACCCTAATGGTTTCTTAGAATTCTCAGGGTTTTGTTCCACAGCAGGCAGCCTCACGTAGAGATGAGCTGGTCTTGAAAAGATGTATGAGTATATCTTTAATCTAACTGAGTAAATTATAGTTTGATATATAGAAAGCCCATAAGTTATTCAAAGGAGTTGAATCCGCTTGGGACAGAAATAGTTCAAAATTAAAAGATGTACCACCCCAACTTCTATAGGCAGGAAACAGGCTGGGGAATTTTTTCAGCTGCAAACATATGCCATTCCTTATGGAAAAGGAGAGATGAGTCAGAAAGCAAAGCCATGAGCTGAGGGGTGAACCTAAGGGTTGAGAATATGCAGCCATGAGCAATGGATAATAAAACCACTCCCAAGATGCATAATCAGATCTTCATCAAAGAAAAGTTCCTGAACCTAGAACAAAGGGAACTGAAGACATGTGTCCACTAGGATGACAGAATTGCTATGGACATTAACTATTATATGTCTTCAATTCCGTCCTTTTTTAAATAGGAACCTCTATTGTGCCTATCCTGTCCCATTGTATATCAAGTATGTGTGGAACAGACAGCCTGTCTTTTTAGTTTATAAGCCTTTAATACCCCCTAGAAGTCACATCTGAGGAACAACATCTAAGAAGCTACACATAAGGCACCACATCCAAGACACCTCATTGTACCTAAACCTGATTTAAATGATGATATTTGGATGTTTTCTATGGTTTGAATGTTTGTGTTCCCTCCAAAATTTATGTTGAAATTTAATCTTCATTGTGGTGGTATTAAGAGGTGGGGTCTTTGGGGAAGTGATTAAGTCATAAGGACGCTGCCCTCATGAATGAATTAGTGCCTTTAAAAGGGCTGGAGGAAACTAGTGAAGACCCTTTTTGCTCTTCTATTCCTTCTTCCATGTCAGGACATAGTGTTCCAGGTGCCATCTTGGAACCAGAGACTGGGTCCCTCACCAAACCCACTGATGCCTTGATCTTGGACTTTCCATCCTCCAGAGCTGTGAGGAAGTAAGTTTCTGTTCTTTATAAATTGCCAAGTCTCAAGTATTTTTTTATAGCAGCGCAAATAGACTAAGACAAAGTCCAAGCTTGAATTTTGTACCAAAATGGAATTATACGCTGAGAGTCTTGGAAGGGGATATATTTTACAAGTGGAATAAATATGAATCATTAGGGACCAAAAAGTGATCTGTGATATACCATTACATTGGTGTTCCCCAATGAACCACAACTTCATTTATTCATGTTCCTATATAGTCCCCTACCATATTGACTCTTATTTTGGCTATATGACTTGCTTTGGTCAATGGGATCTTACCAATGTGATGCAAGCAGAAGCTTGTTAAGCTCTTACACTTTGGGACTTGTCTTCCTGGAATACTTCCTCTTGGGAGTCAGTTGCTTTACTGTAAAAAGTTCAAGCTAAATTACTGAATTATGAGAACCACGTGGTGAGAGGCCCTCAAAGAGGAGAGGCCGCTCAGATGCTCTGGCCCTAGTGAGCATCTATATACATGACTGCAGCCACACCACATGGAGCAGAAAAACTGCCCAATCAAACCCAGTCAACACAGGATTCTAAGCAGTAATAAAACACCATCACTTTAAGCCCCTTTGTTTTAGGTTGGTTTGTTATACCCCAAAGGATAATTAAAGCATGATCTTCATGGAAGAACTATTCTCCACCTCATCAACCTCAGGCCTGGCTGTGTGTCTTGCGTACCTACCATGACCTTGTTTTGACAACTTTAGTGAGGTTGGAAATGACAATTCCTAGCCTAGTTTAGGCTTTGAGGGGCACTGTACATTTTCTTTCACCCCTTTAGCAGTTTCTTACTTCTATTATGAGAAAAACATTTTAAAGGTAGCTATTGCCTCTCCATCCTGGGCTCCAGAAGAGAGCCAGGACTAGAATGAGACAAGTGTGATGTCTAGGGTAAAAAATTCAAGGAGGCACTCCCTCTCAGGCCTTGCGAATGCCATTACTGTCCTTGCACAACTCTGAGAGTGAATTCCTCCCTTAAATTTTGTCCCCTGGGTACCTCTCTTGCCTCACGCTAGTCATGGTCCTGCTTTGGAATGAAATATGTGAAGTACACCTGCTCCAACTGTGGACACATTAGACAGAAGTAAATATTTATTGTACTAATGTATGTTACTGAAGTATTTGTGTTTATTTGTTTCTTAGCAAGGTGACAATACAAACCTTGATAATCAAACTGGGCTATTCAGATCCATGACTTCTGCATCTTTATATTCTCATACTCTTATGAACTAAATTGTGTCCCCTCCTCACACACAGATACCAAATTCATATGTTGAATTCCTAACGTCCACATGACTATATTTGGAGATAGGACTTTTAAGGAGATAATTAAGGTTAAATGAGGTCATAAGAGTGGGGCCCTGATCTGATAGACAGATATCCTTATAAGAAGAGAAAGAGACAATGGAGATTGTGTCCTTTCCACATGCACACAGAGAAAACGCCATGTAAGGACACAGAAAGAAGGTAGCTGTTCTGCAAGCCAGGAAAAGACACCTAACCAGAAACCAAACTTTCTGATTCCTTGATCTTGAACTTCATAATTCAAGAATTGTGTGAAAATAAATTCTGTTGTTTAAGCCATACAGTCTGTGATATTTTGTTATGGCAGCCCTAGCCCACTAATACACATTCCTAGCATGGTGTTGGTTGAACACAAGTTTAAAGTTTGTTGCATAAGTAAGACTTTTCATCTGTCCTTCTCCCAGCATAGGGTATATCTTGTCTTTAACTAAAATTTCTAAGGTTCCAAAGTCCTGCATGCAAAAAGAAAGTGCCTTTCACTAGGCACATTATGTAAATTATATCCTTTAAAGGACTCATTTAGATTTTAATTTTGAATTGTGGTTTTTCTCCGAACCAAACTTGTAGAGATAGATACAACCTGTATTTAAATAACTTTTTAAAAGCAGTACCGCCTACCCCTTCACTCCAGCATATTAGTTTTCTTTGTGATTTATCTAGTAGATTCATATGTGGATGTTTTGCCATTAAGAATTTCCTAAGATTTTAATCATTATCAAGAAGCAAATATGATTGTTCAAATGGTAGAACCCACATGGTGTAGGAAAAAATGGGTTAGATCAGAAACCATAGTTATGGTCCCATCTCTTGAATGTCAGGTAAGGCAATAAAATTCTTTATGTCATGATTTTCTCAGATGTCAAAATGAGATGTTGAACTAGTGATTTCTGAAGCCATTTCTTATTCTATAGTTTTATGACTTTATGACTCGGAATCTTAGGACATATAGTTTTCTGATTATTTGATTTTATATCCTAATCTTAGAGTGTAGTTCATGGGTTTTTTTTTTTACTGTAAATATCTGATGTTCATTTAAAATATTTTAAGTGCAATTTTTCTCAGAATTTTTGAACATGAGAAAAACGTACATCAGTGCTACATAATTAAGTACCATTTATTTTTTGCACTGTTTAAGCAAGCTACAGATATTCAATTGCCATTGAAATATTTTTGTAAACCATGCAACCTTTTGCACAAAAGATAATTATGAAATAGCTAACACTCATTTGACCACAACCAATAAATAATTTATGAACTGGGTGTTTGAAATTATGCAAATATTCTAAATACTTTTTGTTGCCTGTACATCTGAGTAAGTATGATTCAGAAGAAAGTGTGCAATGGATTAATAGATTCAACATTGAAGAGATTTGCATTTCTACAGAGTTCTTTTCTTTGCTGGCTCCTACTATCTTTAGTATCATGGCTCAGAAAACAAGCTTGACAATACTGTCTCTAAATGTATTTGAATATCCTGGCATCCCTATTCATCAGCCTCTTTGATGCTTTAAATGTCTTTTGCTTTCTTTCCAGAACTCTTTATGAAGGCAGAGAGATATGCATTTAGTAGAGTATCCAACTATTTTATAATACACACTAAATAAAGGGGAAAATGGGTGTCTTTAAATATTTTATATATCTGTGATAGCCCATAGCAGAGTTCTGTTAGAGGTAGTTGCAGAATGGGCTCATTACTGTGAGCACACTGCATACCAGGTGCCACATACAACATCACAGCAATGACTAGCAATTGTTGACTTCATAAATTCTCTATGCAAAATGGAAATCTTATTGACACCTGTAAGCTGGTGGACAAACCCTATTAGCAATTATATTTATATTGCATTTAGTATGGACTAACATTGCATAAAGGAGATATGTTTGATATTAGATTATAATCAAGAATAATAAGCTTTTATCATTTTTAACAATGTATCATACAAAATTATTTCTTAGAAAGTACTAAGAGAAAATATTTCTTACAAGTTTAGGGGTTATTTATTTTCATTTCTTTCTACACTCTGGGGTGGGGAGTGGATGACATTTCTGTTGATAAAGATATTCAGAAGTCTCCAGTTGATGTTACTATACTAAGAAAGGATTCATTATTTATATTGCTAGTAAATGTGCTATTATCTCATCTAACAGCTTTCTCTACCCAGATGTACCTTGGGCTCTGACCAAATTTCATGACACAAGTTAATATATGTATTGATGGATTGGTACTTTCCATTGCTTTGTAAATCCAATGAGTATTTAAAGAATAAGAAGAGGAAATTATACTGTACAAAGAGCTATGAATTGACATTGACACTCAAGTACTGTTTGTCTTGAAAAGCCTTTTTCCTATAATCTCCTATTGCTTAAGAGCTAATATTTTGCACATACTCAAAAAAAGATAATTCACATCATGTGAGTTTATACCTTCACTAATATTGATCCTTATTGTCTCTGAAGGAAACCATTTCACTTAATCCTATTCAGTCTTTCATAATCACAGAAGTTCCTAAAGCAATCGTTAGGTTTAACTTTATCAAAACACAAGATTTTCTTTAACACCTTGTTATTATTTGTCCTGCTCACTGCCTAAAATATCTTCTCCTCTACCCAACCAATCTTTACCTCCTTTTTAAAAAAAAAAAAAAGTGTTTACTTATGTGCCTTTCTACCCTGAAAACCCAAACCCACAAACTCTGATGACTGGAATAAAGAACTTACTCTTTTTGGCACTTTTGTATGAATAATACTTGCTTATTTTATCTTTATTTAAATGTGCCGTGTCTTTTGTTCTGTGGGTGCACAACACAGAATCGCCCACCTACTCCACTCCCCTCAAAAATCGAAGGTGGCACTGTTTTCCTAAGTTATCCAGAAATAGTGAAGTAAAAGAACACATCAAAAGCTGTGCACCATGGGGATTGCTTATTCTGTTCTACATAGAATTCAGCTGAGTTAACTTTAAAACATTCCTTTTCATTTAAGTACTCCCTAAAACAGCGTAAAGGCTAGAGCACCATATAAGCTGCTTACAATTTCTACTGCACATTTTATCAGGAAAGCTATCTATCCCAGATTTCTTCTCTTCAGAAAAATTTTAATGATCCGAGGTCACACCTTTTAAAAAGAATGAGGTCTAGTTTTACATAAGAAGGTCCAACTTGTAGGGTTTTATTTTCTTTTTATGCTCAGACCTCACAAACCGAGGACCACAGTCTTCAAATAGAATTCCTTGTTAAAATTGAACTCAGAAAAGAAGGTTATTCTACCTCAGAATTTTAAGTAAAGCTTCTACAACAAAGTTCAGTGTTCCAAAGCTTTAAATAAATCTGAATTAAAGCAGCACTCCATCTCTAAGGTGTTTAAATTGGGTTGCTAATCCCCTTACTCTTGAAACATGGTCTAGCGTTTTGGGGACTGCAGTGTAGACCTGGGATTGCTTCTCAAAGTGGAGGACTCAGGCCACCGGCATCACAATCACCTGGGCTGCTTACTAAAAACAGTTTCCTAGGCCGGGCCCAGTTCAAACTGAGTCAGATCCTCTGCAGGCAGACCCCGAAGCTGCATCACTGACATGCTGCCCAGGTGACTCTCGCACACACTGCAGTTTGAGAACCACTGCTGAGTAGCCATCATTGTTGCCGAAGAAGCCCAGCTGGCATCAGCTCTTAACCTCTTAAATTCTTCAATTTCAGGAAGCTCAATGCTTTTAAGTCGAACCTCACCACCATCACTTTGAGGCCAGGATTATGCTAAGAAGATTAAGGTCCCTCCGAATATTCAGAACTTTTGTCTCCCTGCTGTCAGCAACCAAGGAAGCTGGCAAACGCTGGTCTCTCACAGTAACATTTAGTGCCGGTCAACACACCGTATGGGCTAACATCTGAGCCCAGAAATAGGAAAGGCGAGTATAAATAGATTTGAATTGGGGTTGGACAAGGATTTGGCAGGCAAAAAATGACTGTGTGTTGATGGGGTGGGGAAGGATAGCTGCCAATTCAGAGATCCGTGGTGGAGGAGCTTCCTGACCCCTGTCCACGCTAGAAGCTAGAGGTTCCTGTATGCTTTCTGGACTTCTGAGCCCTTGGCTATAATTAGGGAGGTTACTGCTTTCCCTGGCTTCTTCCATATGCATGTTAGTTGTGTTTGGCATTAAGCAGCAGTGTTTGAAGAGTGTCTGGCCCCCACCAGCATTTAGTTGAGCCAGTCACTGGAAAAAATGACAATGGTATCTGGCATAGAATTCAGGTGTTAAAATACCTTTATTAAAATAGAGGAAATAGCACCTATTAGGAAATGACCCCGAGCTACCCAAATTTTATTAGACTGGGAGGAGGTGTTCCTCCCCCTAGTACCCCCCTTTGAAGCATACTGTAAATTCCCTTATGTCTTTCGTGATATTTAACTACAGAAATGGGTGCATTCAGTAATTTGAGATTTGCGGTGCTATTTTTATCGCAACTCATTTCGTGTAGTATCAGGGAATACCGAGCTGTGACTTGGCATGTTTCAATAAAACTTTTTGTACATATTTAGCTAAAAAAGAAAATTTGATGGGGTAGGAGAGAGAATCAACACTACTGGCAATTTCCCATTAGCAGTGCAGGAGGTAAAAGTCAAAAATAAAGCTTGTGGGATAAGTCTGAACATGGCATCCAAGCGTACAAGAAATGACATTTCTCTTTTTTCATCCTGAGGTGGAAGAGGAGACTTGACAGAAGTGAGTGAAACCTCACTCTGCAATATTCGTCC
Organism: Avahi laniger; assembly: GCA_963575035.1. Classification (NCBI taxonomy): domain Eukaryota; kingdom Metazoa; phylum Chordata; class Mammalia; order Primates; family Indriidae; genus Avahi; species Avahi laniger. The sequence goes on along the minus strand of CAUYSK010040516.1, from coordinate 6,936 downwards.
GATGCCAGCCCTGATGTCAGCAGCGAGCATGTTAACCGGTGGATGAAGTGAGCCATGTCCACCCTCCACAACTCTACAAAACCACTTTAAAGTCAGCACGAGGTGCTGGCACTCCTCCTCTCTCAATGAAAAGCATACTTCTTGATTAAAAATGTATGTTTCCACTTTATGCCAAAACAAGAGAGCATTATTTTCAAGATGATCATAGAAACCAAGTTAAATGTGTTTCTTATTTCCAGAGATAAAAAAGCATCGCAACTCAGTGAAGAAACATTTCGGTGCTGGATGTTAGTTTAATGTAGCACTACTATGCACGTAATTTATTTTGAAACACAGTGATGTATGAAAATCTTCAGTATTTTTGACAGAATGAGATTACACATCCATCCCCCTCTATGCTTTAAAGGAAAAAAAACCTCGACTGAGCCTTCCAATGTTACAGATAATACCTGCGTACGTCTGCATTGTCATACTCCTCCTGTTATTTCCACTTGCAGAGATAGTAATTCCTGGGATAATTTCATTCATAAAGGGTTCCCAGAGGAAGAAGGTGGATGGTCAGAAAAAGATATTGAAGGTAATTTGTAGTCCTGTTGGACAACCTCTCAAGTCAGTTTGATTCTCCCTGGTCAGTCCGGAGACTAAGGACAGTTTGAACATGCATGGGAGAGAGAATGTGTAGGGGACCCAGGTAACTCCTTTCACACAGGGTGAGCTATTTTCGAGGGCAGCAGGCTCAGTGGAAATCATACATTTACATGGAGGCTCTTCCTAGGCTTGAGAAGAGAGTGACTACTATCTAAACCTGGAAATTAAATTGCTAGATAATAACATTTTTCCACCCCTTGCCTTCTCTTCTCAAGCATGAAGCAGAGATTATAGGTGAATGATACGGTATACAAAAAAGAGGGAGATATGAAGAGAAACAGGAAAAAAAAAAAAAAAGGTATAGTGTCCATGTTCCCGAACAAGGCAACGCCTAAATTTCAGCTACTTATTTATTCTGGCACAACATTGAAGATGACTGTTAATTTCACATTCTTGGCCTTAAGAATACTTTACAGAATAGATTCATCCATAAACACAAATACACAGCCATATTCCCCTGGATGTTTTCTCTTCCGTATAACTTAATAGGTTTTTTTAATCAATTCACATAATTAGAAGCTTATTTATTTGTCATTCTACAAACTAGAAATCTCTATCAGCAAATATTTCTGGCTTTTACTAGTTTGATTAATGTAGAACCAAGTGGTATCTTGAATCATTAAGGTTTAACCGTGTTTAATTTAGGTTTAGCATTAAAATACCTGTCATAGCAGAAAAATTTCTTGAAAATTATTAATCCATGAATGATATTCAGAGTAAATCTTTATTAGAGTACTTGATTAAACAGAATAACGCATAGCCCAGCCATTCTAGACAATAATTCTGTAATACGTTTAGACAATACATTCAGTAACAATGCACTGAAAGTACAGATGGTAATATTAGATTACGTGTCAAGGATAGCTAAGTTGTAGAATTTTGTAGAGAGCTATGAATATGGAAAACCTTAGAAAAATTGAATAATTTAATTACCACATTTATTATTTATTTAGTATCTACTATGTACCTTATAATATAGCAAGTATTAAAGAGTACCCAAGAAACATGTGGCATTGTTCATTTCCTCAAGAAATGTATAACATACATCAGATTTGCACATCAATGACTGGAGAAAAACACACTACAGAATGTAATCAGAACATAAAACATGATGCCTCAGCCATATAAAACAACCAGATCATCAGATAGAGACATTGGTCCAGAAAAGAGAGGAAAAATAGTTGTTTTATTTACTGTTTTCAAACCAATAATACCTATAAATTGAGGGTAATTCACAAACGAGTATCTAAATGTACACATGTCGTGCCAATATGTTTTCAAGCTTTGTCCCACTCACTCTTAGTTCATTTTCAACACACATTAACACATTATGTCCTATGTCAAGGCCAAAAATATTGCAGAAACCAAATATTAAAACTATAAATCTCGTGATATTAGATAGAAATGGTCTTTAAAATTTCACATACTGAAAAATCATAGATATAAAAACTTTCCACCACTTCCTCTATGGCACAGCCAACCTGTTTCTCGGAGTGAGTACCCTGGGCATGGAAAATTGCTAGACTACTGGTTTGGAGTATTTGGACTAGTGCTGTGCTGTCAGTACTACTACCCAGCATAATAGGCGCTGCTAGTTCCTTAGTTACTGTTATAGCTGCTAGGGGTCTGTTAATAGGTTATTTAGAAAAAAGAAAAGAGGACAATTGACCCTTCGTGGTTTTCAAATGGTGCTATTACTGGTTTGTTTTCACAGATTGGCGGTACCCTACAAGAGGCAATGTTCAAGAAATAAAATTACAGTTGTATTAACAGCTTCAAATTAGGGGTGTTTTTTCAAATCATTGTGCGAGTTTTAGTGGCACAAGAATGAGTGCTTGAATTGGGCCTTCTTCCTTCGAAGGCTTGAAGAAAACTCTTCAGCCCAACGGAAAGAAAGGAAAACCAGGACAAGAGCCACATTATCATTCTCTGAAATCGCCAGTTGGTATCTGACAAAATATTGTCATGATTTTTATTCAAAGAATTAAAATGCTGAGACCTGGTCCTTTGCAATAGAGCATATTATAAAGCTTAAAGATCCTACTTTGGGGGACAATCTTCAGAAGCTGAATAGCCCCAGGTTCCCGCATAATAAAATGATCTTCTGAAAAACTGACTAGCATATTTTGGCTGTGAGCATCAGAAAATACCACAAACAAAATATTTGTATAGCTTATAAAACACTCAAGCTGAATATTAAAAGCATCTGTTTTCAAGGAATATAATTATAAAGTACTTGAAGTGAATCGGGAGGCAGGATTCACAAAACAAACATGTCATAAACAAGCCATTTGACTCATTCAAATACTATGGTAATAGATGGACTGCTGATTTACAAAGGAATATTTTTCACTGAAGATTCTGACATCAGAAACCATGACAGCATCAAATGCTTCCTGATATCATTCTGGGATGAAAAAAAATTCTGGGCTATTTATTGAAGCAGTTTGTTATAATTTTTTTAAGAAACATCTGAACAAAGCCTTAATATTTTACAGTCTGGCCAATTCATACAATCAAGACCATACCCAAACCATATGTGTTGGTGGTGAACATTAAAATAGATATTATACACCCATGAATTATGGCCACACTTTATCTGTAAAAGGCACTGTTTCTCAGAAGGGAATGATTCAAATGTGCAAAGTGTCTCTTTTGTTTTTATTTGGGCATATCAAAAGCAAGAAACTTCATTGTGGACATTATGAAGTCAAATGTAATTCATAATGGTACTGCTGCTTGTGAAAGGAGAACAGACAGAATCCACTTTCTAAGATTAAATTGAAACTCCCTTCTCCAAATGTTAAGCTAAAATTATGGGCAAAATTCTTTTCTCACATTTGCATCATGGGACTTAAGCCTGTTATTCTTTCCTCCTACAAGACAGGCTCCTGGGAGTCCTACGTACTTATCAGGAGCAAAATATTGGATTTGACATCTGCAATATACATCTTTGTTGAATTTTGTCCCAGATCAAAACACACGCCTGTTTCTTATTGTTCTCCTGAGGTCTTAGGAAAGTTTGTCTTTTTACAGTCTCGAAAATGATATTAATTTTCAGAAAGACAGTCTCTGAAAGCATTAATCCTACAGCAATATGGCCATTAGGATCATTTTACCCTATGCATGCATGTATAAACTTTAGGCAACTTAGAAGAGAAAGCAGAAAGGAGAACATAAGGAAGTGGGAAGGAGGATGAAGAATGAAATGTTGTGAAAAGAAGAGGTCACTAGGTGTAAAATCTGGATGCTTCCAAAAGCAATGGGATCCCAAGGTTAGCATATCCTGATGGACTACTCCTGGGGAGCCGTTGCTAAAGTTGTAAGACTCTGAAACAAGTACTGAAGCTTTATGTTCTCTTTTATAAAACTCTCACTCTTCTTTTTTGCTCATTTAATGTGCTTTATTTGACTGCTGATTGGAGTATTTGACCCTGACAGTTCTCTTTGCAGATGAAATGTTAAGCCTGAGAACCTTTAGCCAGCCACACAAGACCAGCCTTGGGACCCAATGACATCTTTGAACTCTGGCTCTTTCCTCGAGCTTGATTAGAGATTTTATCCTGACCGCCAAAGGGAATGGGAACCTTTAATGAGAAATGGTGTTTTGTGCAGCAGCCGTTGATACAGGAAGGAGAGGCACTCTACAAATTAGACGCTGGCTTGACTGAAAAGCTATAGGACTGAAAAGTCACTTTAAAAATTGCACCGTTATAAATCACCATATAATTAGGCATGCAATATATAAAACGAGCATGGAGCATATGGTAAATAATCTTTATAGATATAGTTAATATGAATCTTAAATGCCACCATAAATGTTTTGCTACCTCAAATTGGTAGTGCTGTAAGAGTGAATCAATGAAAATTCTACCATTTGAAAAAGGAAAATCTATGTACCACATCTCATGTTATTTGATGTTCTTTTTATTAAAAGAACACTTTTGGTTTTGATATGCAAGGTTTCTGGGGGAAAAAGGTATTTCTATTGGTGTTATTTTACTTGTACTATTGTCTTGCTTTTATTAATATATAAAAGAGCTAAAAAATAAAATTTTTAAAGGAAAAAGTGAAATGCTTTCTGCAAAGCATACCCTCTGAACTCTGGCACGTAAGCCATTAAGCATGAACATACCTTGTTTAGCCTACAGTCTTTTCTCCAGAGAAACAGCTAGCTTAAAATTAAACTTTTGAATTAGAGATCTAAAATACTCAACTAATATGGTGAATGTTACTAAAAAACATTAATCAATTACCAATGGGATTAGTTGTTAAACTCGATTACATTTTTCAGTAAAGGTGATCCACTTAATTATTCTATAGGTCTCCATTAAGACACTCTAAATTATTCTATATGTCTCTTGGACATAATTAGATGAATTTTCTGTATAGACAAGGCATCAGGATATTTCAGCCATGGTCAAAATTTCCAAAGAGACCATCAAGTTGCTCAGGGGAGAGAAGTGTCACTGGTTCTCAAGCTTTCTTTGAACAATTGCTAATACATAAAATGAATTTAGAACCACATTTTTTAAATCTCTGTCAGTATTTCAATGCTTTAATCCATTCAGGAAAACAAAGTTGAAAGTTTTATATAAGCTCAGGCATAGATTATATAGCCTGCCACATGACAAACCCTGTAGGAAACTGTTAGGAGACAGCATGACACCTTTTCACCTGGGCTGTTATTCTAGCAAATTGATTACCTCCACAGCTGCATGGAAAGCAAACTTGTACTGTGGTCTCTATCGGTGCCCTAGTTTTTCTCTTTTCCCTCCCCCATATTTTAGCCATTCAATCTAATGCACTGCTGAGACACTCTTTTCTTTACCTTTCTTACAAGTTGTCTTTGTGCAGAAAACATAGATATGCTCCAGGAATACTAGATGTTTACTGTAGTTACTCATATAGACTGAATATTTTTAAGGCAAGGAAACTGGTGTTTTAAAAAAGATCTCTATTTTAATCCAATCCACCTCCAGTGCTATAAAATGCAATACAAAAATGTTTGTTTTAAATATTTAGCAGTTACCAGTTGAACTAAAGAATCAAGGCTCAGAAATAAAATGATATAGACTTGATAGCATTTTGAACCAACATAATTAATTTTAACTTTTAATTACAGTTGAGCGTGGGAGTCCCACATAGTCATAATTCAACAGTTTTCCACATTTTGTGTGCCTGATCCCATTCACTTTGACTGTTACCAGCACTAAGCACAGCATTCTTTCGGGTGTTTATTTGTCACCTAAAATATGAGCTATCTTTTCCAGATTTGTGTCATATGCAAATTTCATCAGCATTACATCAACATTTTTATATAAAAGGGATAAAAAATATAGCCAAAGGATTTATATGCATGAATGTGTATTTACACATTTACACATACATGCATTCATCTTGAGAGCCACTATTTTTTTTAACATTCTTAGACATTTTTAATGAGTTTCTGAAGACAAATACAATGAAGACCATAGGTATTAAATATCTTGATCAAACCTACAAAGGTGTCTGAGCCACAATAAATGATGATTCTGCAAAGCCAGCGAGTCCTTTGAGGTTTCTGAAAATGCACCAACTAGTCTAACTGCGTCTATTAGGATGCTCATCCCCCCGTTTAGCCCCTACTTTTCCCTCCCTCAAAGGTCACCCTTATCCTGAACTGTGTATTACACATCCCCTCACTTTATCACACATGCATGTTTGCTTGCACAATAGAATGTTCACTTTCATTTAGGTTTAAACTTTATAAACAGGCCTTATACTGCCCACATTTTTGAAAACTTGTGTATTTCACTCAAGATTATGCTCTTTTTTTTTTTGAGACAGAGACACACTCTGTTGCCTGGCTAGAGAGAGTGCCGTGGCATTAGCGTCACTCACAGCAACCTCAAACTCCCGAGCTCGAGCGATCCTCCTGCCTCAGCCTCCCGAGTAGTTGGGACTACAGGCATGTGCCATCATGCCCAGCTAATTTTTTCTATATATTTTTAGTTGTCCAGATAATTTCTTTCTATTTTTTTTTTTTTTTTATTAGAGACGGGGTCTCGCTCTGGCTCGGGCTGGTCTCAAACTCCTGAGCTCAAACAATCCGCCTGCCTCGGCCTCCCGGAGTGCTAGGATTACAGGCGTGAGCCACCGTGCCCGGCCAAGATTAAATTAAAATTTGACTATGTTATTGCAGGTAGCTGTGGATAAAACTGATGTTTACTGCTTTATAATATCCCATTGTGTGATTATACCATAAACTTTTACTTATTATTCCACTAATGGTCATTCAAGGTTTTT
>CAUYSK010040515.1:0-13607 GCA_963575035.1 Avahi laniger | reverse complement strand
TGAATTGTGCTGCTATAAACATTCGGGTGCAGGTGTCTTTCTTATAGAGTATCATTTGTTCTTTTGGGTAGATGCCCAGTAATGGGATTGCTGGATCAAATGGTACTTCTACTTGTATCTCTTTAAGGTATCTCCATATTGTTTTCCACAGAGGTTGCACTAATTTGCAGTCCCACCAGCAGTGTATGAGTGTTCCTATCTCTCTGCATCCACACCAACATTTATTGTTTTGGGACTTTTTGATAAAAGCCAGTCTCACTGGAGATAAGTGATATCTCATTGTGGTTTTGATTTTCATTTCCCTGATGATTAGAGATGTTGAGCATTTTTTCATATGTTTTTTGGCCATTATTCTGTCTTCTTTTGAAAAGTTTCTGTTCATCTCCTTTGCCCAGTTTTTGATAGGGATGTTCAATTTTTTCTTGCTGATTTTTCTGAGTTCTAAATAGATTCTGGTTATCAGCCTTCTGTCGTATTTGTAGCACGTGAAAATTTTCTCCCATTCTATGGGTTGCCCCCCAATCCTGTTTTTTTGTTTGTTTGTTTGTTTGTTTTATTTTTTTGACAGAGTCTTGCTCTTTTGCCCAGGCTAGGGTGCAGTGGCCTCACTGCAACCTCAAATTCGTGGGCTACAGTTATCCTCCTGACTCAGCTTCCAAAATAGCTGGGACTACAGGCACACACCACCATGCCAGCTAACTTTTCTACTTTTTGTAGAGATGAGGTTTTCTTTATGTTGCTCAGGCTGGTCTTGAACTCTTGGTTTCAAGTGATTCTCCCATCTTGGCCTCCCAAAGTGCTCGGATTACAGCCATGAGTCACTGCAATCAGCCTCAATCATGTTTTTTTTGACTGCAATTCCTCTTTCCTCCTCATCACAGGAAACATCAAAACAATAGGAAAAGAAAAAAAAGAAAAATTCAAGAAATTAGGAAAATAAAGAAGAAACAACCATGACATTAAAAAAAAACTTGAGCCCCTTTTTGAGCAAATAAAATCTGCTTTAAATTGGTGGTTGGCGAAGGAACTCTCTGGTTGAGAAGCAAAACTCTTTGCTCTTAGGCACTGGTGAAATGGAAAGTCATTGCAAAATGTGGATTGCCTCGGGACACTGAGCTTTGGAGGGAAGCTATCCCTCATCAGCTGAAATAGCAGAAAATTAGCTTGTGTGGGCAAGGAAGGGGAAATTATCTGTGGTTCTCTCTCTGAAGAACTAAACCAGCAAGCAGAGCTTCCCCTTAGGTAGTTAGTGCCTTTTACTGTATCTCCTGGGTATGTTATTGCTTTTGGAGAAAAGGTTGCATTTCAGAAACAATCTCCTTTAGCTTGTTTTTATACTTGGAAAATAAATGATAATGTCAATGGTAAGTCAAGAAAAATGAAACCCTCCTTACCTCATCCTCCTTGTTATAGCTTTGTCTGGCACTAAAACATAGACTGGGATGAGATTTGAGAGATAGAGAGAGTGCATCCATGTGCATGGAAGATTTCCACACACCAGGAAAGTGAGCTCTTCCAGTTGTTTCTAAACTATACTGTTTAGCTCCCCAATCCTAAAAAGCAGAATATTTGGCATCCCTGTAATTTCTCCCTGTTTTTCACTGTTCTACACTTTCAACATTTTCTTCCCACTGCTATCTCCAAAACCTCATCTTGGGCTATTCTCTCATTCAGAAGGAAGGCGGTTTGAATAGTTACTTATTTTTTAAAATCCTAGGTGAAGACTTCTAGGATGCTCTACGATCTGGGATCAGAATGACAAATGAGGTTACTTGGATTTTCCCAGGGTGAGAAAAATGAATCTAGGATGGTATTGAGTACACTGCTAAAATGGTAAATTTTGAAATCTAGGCTGTATAAAAGGGAAAACAAGACCAGAACGGGGATAATCCAGTAGGAAAAAATGGAATGCAAAAGGCTCTGGATGTAAATCTGAGAGTGGAGAGGGAGTAGGAGCAGTTGTGCAAGAAGGATAGGATATAGTGGACAGCGTGTGTAAATCACAAGTTGCATATCTTAGAGGTGTAATGTAACTGCTTCAAAGTTTCTTTACAAGGCGGAGAGAGAGACTCTGACTTTAGATTTTTGTGATACCCAATTATGTTAGGTTCACTAGGAAAGTGAGTTTTGTTTTTTTGTTTTTGTTTTTTTCCAGAGTGACAGGTTCTGGACATGATCATAAGAGCCAACCCTTGGCAAAATTCAAAATAGTTTGTTTGCAATGACCTTCATAGACTGCGCCTCTCACCTTGAGAGGTCCCTGCCTCTCCAAACTCAGCACCTTTAGCTAGTTAGTAGAACTATCTTCCTAGTGACTCCATTGTATCTACCTAATTCCTCAGATTAGGCCTGGACTTATCTCCCTCTATTACTCAGACTAAACTACCAATTCCATGTTCTAGTCTTATTTAAAAACTGATTAACCTTATAAATGCACCACTACAATTTGTTTCTCTCTAGCACTCACTGCTTTTTCAAACTTAATAACCAGTTGCATTTCAAACACCTGGTTTGGCCAGTGGAAGAATTGATTTTCCATTAAGGATTGGTCTTTCTTTCTCCCTCTGTTATCCCATCATACCACGTAGGCAGCTATTGCTTACCAATAGGGCATCACAAAATCATTATCTAAGGCTTCCAGGTACCATAAAAAAGAAACAAAAATGTTTACCTGTCCCTGAGGACCTATATGCCCTTAAGAAACCTGAATACCTGGTAAATAGACTAAATAATTCTTCTGCAGGCTTTTTCCTCCTCCTGCTCTTTTCTCCAGTATGTTTGCAATTTCAAGCTGTTGGAGCCTTAATGAAGTAAGCATATCTAGCAAGTAATATATTCTTTTAATTTCAAGACCAGGTATACAGATGAAAACAGCACTTGTCTTGCCTATAGCCATTACCCTGGCAGTATTGTGTCATTCTTTTGTTCAGAATTTGTGAAAGTTTGTTCCAAGATATTCTTTGGTGAAGGCCCTAAAGCCACTGGGTTGATTCCAGGCCAAAAAACATACATTAATTTCTAATTTTTAGTGATTTCCACAAAAGATTTTATACTGGAAGATGGATGCTCATAAAGAAAATTTGTCCAAATTTTGTCGTTGGATATGGGCTTACAATACCAATTTTTACTTTCTTGGATGTGTCAGAACTAAAAGCCATGTTACAACTTCATTTAGAGAAGATTTTTAACAAGTTTATACTTAAAGTGGGAAACAAGATGATATAAGATGGGGAATGTAAAAAAAATGGCATTGAAAAAATTGTAAATGGGAGGCCTGGATTAGTAGAAATCTTCAAACAAAAACAGTAGACCTATAACTTGAAATGGGTAACAACAATGGTGACCTTTATTAAGTGCTTTCCATATGCCAGATACTGATCAAAGTGTTTTATGCTCATTATCTTATTTAAACCACGTGACATCACTATAAATTAGATACTGTTATTATTGTCATTGTATTCTGATGTGGAAATTGAATCTCAGAGAGATCAAGTAAATCACCCTGGGTAATACAGCTAATGAGGGACTGAACTGAGATTCGAACTCAGCTTTTTATGTCATTAACAGCATTGTGCCCAACCACTGTCTCATATGACTTTATGACATGCTATAAAAGACAAGGGAGGGTTGTTTTCCAAACACAGAAAACTTGAAGAATTTGTTGGAAGGCATAAAGGAGTTAAGAGACTAAGCCTGAGTAGCATGGTTGTGGGCATCAGTCCCTTTTTCCAGGACAGTTCTGAGAGACTGAAGAGGAGGCTCTGCAAAGGCTGTTTTTCTCTGTTTGTCTTCCATGAGCAATGAGTCAGGCTACTGTTTTTTATGAGTAAAGAAATAAGCCAATAAATTGGTAAAGCTTGTTTTTTAGGCTGAGGTTTTAGGGCTGAAAAACCTCTAGGTTCTCACTATATCAAGACTCTGAAACATTAAAAGCAAAATTAAAATGTACAGAGTCAAAACCTGAATTAATGAATTAACTTTCAACTGATTTGAAAAATGCTATTATGGAGCAAAAGATAATGTAAAGTGATATACTGTTTTATTTTGTCTAATTAAATTATAACCAACTCTCAACTCTCTTATTTATAGCCTGTTCACAGTTAGGGTTTATTTTTTATGTTTTATTTCAGCATATTACAGGGGTACAAATGTTAGTTACATATATTGCTCTTACCCCATCCAAGTCAGAGCTTCAAGTGTGTCCATCCCCCCAGACGGTGCACACTACACCCATTAGTTGTGAATATACCAATCCCCTCCTCCTCCTCCTATCTGACTGACACCTGATTAATGTTATTACTATATGTGCACATAAGTGTTGATCAGTTAATACCAATTTGATGGTGAGTACATGTGGTGCTTGATTTTCCTTGTATTATCCTGGATAGATCTGGAGCCCACAGCTAGGTTTTTAAAGAAGGCTGTTTTTATTTATGATTCTAGGAATTTTTAATAAATCAACTTAGGCCCTCTCTCTTCCGTATACTCAATTTATTCATTGCTGTAGCTTAAACAAAGCCCATTTAGAACTCCAGTTTAATAAGGGAGTTACTCACTAACTTGAATGGGAACCACAAAGTTAGGAAGGTCCCTTACCTGGGTTTTCAGAAATGGTCTGAAGGAAGTAAAATCTGTACAAAGCTTACTCATTGCCTCTACTGTGTTTTCGTCTATGGCAGACTCTAGGCCTAGTTCTTTCACTGTCAGGTTTGTTTCTTCAGTTTAATCATATTGATTGATATGGCTCACCTTGCCCTTTTCAGAATAAAAAGTTATACAGCAATGTCATTATCTCAGTCAGTTTCAGTTAAGCTGGCAAATAAGATAATTTATAATGTATTTTCTATCTTGAAAGTTCTGAAATGCTCTTAAGTGACTATAGTTTGGCTGTTAAAGGGCTGCACTATAATCATGCTCTTTAAAATGGTGATTAAGTATTTGGATCCTAACTACTCAAATTCAAATCCTTGTCTTTACTGTTTACTAGCTGTATGGCATTAGGTAAATCATTTAATATAACTATGCCTTTGTTTCTTCATCTGTAAATGGGACTTCCTTAAAGCGCTGTTATAAATGTTGAGTGAAATGATGCAAGTAAAGTGGTTAAACAGTGCTTGGCACATAGTATAAATTCAACAAATGTTAGCTATTGTTTCAAAAATTAGCCATATTAAATGTATAGATTTGGTTTGATTTTGATTTTTAAAAATTCGTTGATTTGTTTTTCATTCTAAAATATGGCCTATCTTGGATAATGTCCTATGTGCTGATGACAAAAATGTGCATTCTGGATTTCCCAACGGAAGATGGCGGACGAGGAAAACTGCCAGCCAGATTGTCTCTGCAAGAAATACAGATTTTAGGAGAAAGTGAAAAAAAAAATAAACAGGCAGACAAACATACATCAGATGAGGGTCCGAAGGAAGGGTGCCTGAAACTACAGGAACATGAGAAGAAGTTGCGGAGGAGAACTGGAAGTTGAAAGGCCCCCCAAAAGGCTTGAAGACTGACTAGCGTAGGTGGAGCAGTCAAATTTCCCCTCCCTTGCATCTTAGACTTCTGGCGCACTCCTGAGCAGTTGGAGAGACCTGCCAACATCAGCCCAGAGATGGCTGCCACCAGTGAGAGGTGAACCTCTTGTGGACAAGGCACCAGGCTCCCAGCTCCCTCAGGGCACTTCACAGCCTGCAGACCAGAGCCAATCAGCAGATGCCATAGTGATTTATTCTTCCCTCCCCCTTCCCTACCCGCGGCTGCCAAGAGAGACAATTTAGCCACCACCGGAGGCATCTGCAGGGAATAGCACCTTTCCTTTCCTTTTGGGGCCCTACAGCAGACTGAGGGGTACTCAGACTGTGAGATCCCTACCTACCAGTCCTCCCAGGCACCATTTGCCTGGACTACAGAAGAGCAGGGCAAATCCTGAGGCAGAGAGACATTGATCCAGCTTGGGCACACCGTGGGTGACTTGAGACCAGCACTCCTCTCTTGGCAGTGTCAGGAATTAATCTCCAGTGCCCAGGGGATGTGCCTGCAGACCAGACCCATACACCCACGTCTTGATTGCATTACCCTGGGGCACAGAAGGGATATTTGTGAATGAGACTACTGAGGTGTGTGTGTCTTCAGGGGCAGATCAGCATGCTTGAGAGTCAATCCTCCCATGGAAAGGCCGTGCACCCAGCCCAGGCTGCGATCCTGGACAGGGAACCTCCCAGCCCACATCACAGCCAGGGGAGATCCACTGACTTGAGGTCCTGCCTGCTTGCAGAGGCCCAGAAGAAACTGAAGAATAGGGGAGAGTGGAAAAGAGCAAGGCCTACTGGAGACTGCAGGACTCAGACAGCCCCGCCCCCACACGCAGACTTTTCAGCTGATTGTGGCCATTTCAGTACCTCACTGGCAGCTCTGCCCAAAAGCAGAGAACAGATCTTTGACACCTGCTAACAGCATTTTTGGAGCTTGAGGTTAGGCTCACCCAATCCAGCTCCTCCCAGACTCACTCCTGGACCTGCCCCCACTGAGGTGGAGAATAAGAGAACACCTGGAAATTCCAGGATCCCACCCACCAACTGAGGCACTAGAGTGCCTACTCAGAGGATCAAGAGCTCGTTACAAGACCTAAAAACAACACTTCAGCTCTCTCCTCCCAGCAAGTGCCACCTACTGACAGGGAGGCATTCTACACATCCTTTTACTGAATCTACTGACTGATAAAGGGTGTGGTCGAATCCCAACCACAAAGCTACTGGCTCAGAGACTAAACGGGGCATGTCATTATCCAAATGGAGATCAAAAGGTAAGAAGCAACAGCTGATCCAGATAAGAAGGAATCGGCGAAAGAACTCTGGAAGCATGAAGAATCAAATGGAAAACACACCCCCAAAGGGGAACAACAGCTCTCTAGCAATGGACATTAACCAAATTCAGAGCACTAAAATGACAGAAGAATTTCAAACATGGATTGTAAGAAAACTCAATGATATGCAAGAAAAAAATACATAACCAACACAAAGATATCACAAAAAAATCCAGGACTTAGAAGAAAAATTCAGTAAAGAAAGTGAAATATTAAAGAAAAATCAAACCAAACTCCTGGAAATGAAGAACTTATTCAAGGAACTACAAAACACAATGTAAAGCCTCAAAAACAGGATAGATCAAACAGAAGAAAAAAATCTCAGGGATTGAAGATGACACCTTTCAATAAAATGAGTCAGTCATAAAGATAGAGAAGAGGAATAAGAGAAAGGAACAAAAGATATTCTGTAAAAAAGACACCTGCACTTGAATATTTATGTCGGCACAACTTACAATTGCAAAGATGTTGAAATAACCCAACTTCCCTTCAATACATGAGTGGATTAATAAAATTTGGTATATGTATACCACGGAGTTCTACTCAGCCACAAAAAAAAAAAAATGGTGATGTAGCACCTCTTGCATTATCCTCAATAGAGCTGGAGGCCATTCTACTAAGTGAAGTGTCTCAAGAATGGAAAAACAAGCACCACATATACTCACCATCAAATTGGTTTTAACTGATCAACACTTAAGTGCACATATAGTATTAACCATCATTGGGTGTCGGGCAGATGGGAGTGGGGAGGAGAGGATGGACATATACACACCTAATGGGTGTGGTGCGCACTGTCTGGTGAATGGACACTCTTGAAGCTCTGACTCAGTTTGGGCACGGGCAATATATGTAACCTAAACATTTGTCCCCCATAATATGCTGAAATAATAAAACAGAATGTATGTTCTGTAGTTGTTGGGTGGAATTTTCTGTAAATATCTGTTAAGTCCACTGTGTCTGAAATCCAATTTGAGTCCAATGTTAGTTTGCTGATTTTCTGTCTCAATGATCTCTCTAGTACTGTAAGTGGGGTGTTGAAGTCCATCATTATTACTGTGTTGCTATGTATCTTTCTTTAGGTCTTGTAATACTTGTTTTGTGAATCAGGGTACTCTAAATTTGGGTGCATATATATTTAGGATTGTTATATCCCCTTGCTGAATCGATCATTTATCATTATATAATGATCTTATTTTCCTTTTTTTTACTGTTTTTGATATAAAGTCCATTTTATCTGATATAAATATAACTAATTCTCCTTGCTTCTGGTTTTCATTTGTATGGAATATCTTTTTCCACCCCTTTAATTTCAATCTGTATGTTTGTTTATAGATTAGGTGAGTTTCTTGTAAACAGTAAATATTTGGATCATGTTTTTTTAAGCTATTGACCAGCAAAGTGGCTGACATTTAATGTGTTCATGTGAATGAATGAAAGAAAGAATGAATGAATGAAGCACATGTATGTCTTCCTCCATGACACATTTCATCACCACATCTAATTGTTCATTTTAGATTAATGTGCAGTGGAAATGTGGATTTACAATTACAAAAGAGGAAAAGACATTCTATTAAAAAGACATCTGCACTAGAATGTTTATAGTAGCACAATTCACAATTGCAAAGATGTTGAAATAACCCAAGTGCCCTTCAATACATGAGTGGATTAATAAAATGTGGTATATGTATACCACAGTGTTCTACTCAGCCACAAAAATATAATGGTGATCTAGCACCTCTTACATTATCCTGGATAGAGCTGGAAACCATTCTACTAAGTGAAGTATCTCAAGAATGGAAAAACAAGCACCACATGTACTCACCATCAGATTGGTATTAATTGATCAACACTTACTTAATTACACATATAGTAATAACATTCATTGGATGTCGAACAGATGGGAGGTGAAGGGGATGGGTATATCCACACCTAATGGGTGCAGTGCACACTGTCTGGGGCATGGACATACTTGAAACTCTGACTCTGTGGGGGAGGGAGGACAAGGGAAATATACGTAACCTAAATATTTGTACTCCCATAATAGGCTGAAATAAAAAAAGAGAGAAAAATAAATTGGGAGAAGAAGTGATTTTAAAATGTTAATAAAATCGATGACACCATGAAACAGAAGGTATTCGGTTTATGGGCTATGGTAAATGTTTTCATTATGTAAAATATGCTTAATATGTAGTCTCAGTATGCGAAGTAGCTACTGAAATGAATTTACAAGAAGCTGGCATTTTAATAAACACTGAGGACTTTTTTTGAAATGAGATAGGGTACAAATAAGATGTGTAATCCAGACATTTCAGGGAGTTCCAGGGCCAAGGACAGTGTGCAATTTTAAAAATAAAGCAAGCTTCCTGTCAGTGTATATTACAGTGGTGATTGCCCAATAGAATATGTTAAATTATGACTACTTTGTCTGATATTCCCAAGAATCCTTATACATCTCAAAACTGTACACAGAGCTAGTCAATATATTTGTATGTGAAAATGGAATTGTTACGTTGAAACCACAGTTGCATGAAAAATTTAAGTCTTCAATGACCTCTAGTGGAGAAATATAAGATTGACATGTAGTTCCTCATATACAGACATACCTTGGATATATTGCTGAATGTTTTTGGTTTCCCAGCATGTACAAAACTTATGTTTACACTATATTGCTATTAAGTATGCAGTGGTATTATGTCTAAAAATTTACCTACATTAATTAAAAATACTTTATTGTTAACAAATGCTAACGATTATCTGAGCCTTCAATGAGTGTAATCTTTTTTCTGGTAGAGTGTCTTGCCTTGATATTGGTGACTACTAATGGACGTGTCAGGGTGGTGGTTGCTGAAGGTTGGGATGGCTGTGGAAATTTCTTAAAATGAGACAACACTGAAGTTTTCTGCAACTATTAATTGTTCCTTTCAAAGAAGTTTTTCCTGTATCATATAATGCTGTTCGATAGCATTTTATACACAGTAGAAATTCTTTTTTAAAAAAATGGAGTCAATCCTCTCAAACTCTGCCACCGCTTTATCAACTAAGTTTTATAATATTCTATATCATTTGTTGTCATTTCAACAATGTTCACAGTATCTTTACCAGGAGTAGATTCCATCTCAAGAAACCACTTTCTTTGCTCATCCATAAGAAGCAAAACCTCATTCTTGAAGTTATATTGTAAGATTGCAGAAATTCAGTCACATCTTAACACTCCACTGCTAATTCTAGTTCTCTTGCTATTTCCACTTCATCTGCAGCTGCTTTCTCCCCTAGGTCTTGAACACCTCAAAGTTATCCATAAGAGTTGGAGTCAACTTCTTCCAAACTCCTGTTAATGTCACTATTTTGACCTCCTCCCACAAATTGTGAATGTTCTTAATGGCATCTAGAATGGTGAATCCTTTCCAAAAGGCTTTCAATTTACTTTGCCCATATCCTTCAAAGGGATCACTACTTATGGCAGTGATAGCCTTATGAAATGTATTTCTTAAGTAATAAAATGTGAAATTCAAAATTTACTTCTTGATCCATGGGGTTCAGAATGGATGTTATGTTAGTTTGCATGAAAACAGCATTAATCTTTTTGTACATCTCCATCAGATTTGTTGGGTGACTAAGAATATTGTTAACAAGCAGTGATATTTTGAAAGGAATCTTTTTATCTGAACAGTAGATCTCCACAATAGTCTTAAATTATTCAATAAACCATGCTGTAAACAGATGTGGCCCATCCAGGCTTTGTTGTTCCAATTATAAAGCACAAGGAAAATACATTTAGCAAAATGCTTAAGGACCCTAAGATTTTCAGAATGGTACATAAGCATTGGCTTCAACTTAAATTCACCAGCTGCATTAGTCCCTAACAAGAGAGTCAGACTGTCCTTTGAAACTTTGAAGCCAGGCATTGACTTCTGCTCTCTAACTCAGAAAGTCTTAGGAGGACTCCTCTTCCAATAGAAGGCTGTTTTTTCTACATTGAAAATCTGTTTCTTGTAGCCAGATTCATAAATGGTCTTAGCCAGGTTTTCTGGATACCTTGCTACATCTTCTACATCGCATTTGTTGCTTTACCTTGCCCTTTTGTTTTCTGGAGATGGCTTCTTTCCTTAAACCTCATGAACCAACGTCTACCAGCTTCCAAATTTTCTTCAGCAGTTTTCTCACTTCTCTTGGCCTTCATAGAATTAAAGAGTGAGGGCCTTGCTCTTGATATGATTAAATTGTTCAATCCCAGAATATAACTTCAAGAATGAAGAGTTGCTTCTTATGGATGGGCAAAGAAAGTGGTTTCTTGAGAGGGAATCTACTTCTGGTGAAGATGCTGTGAATATTGTTGAAATGACAACAAAGGACATAGAATATTACAAAACTTAGTTGACGAAGTAGTGGCAGGGTTTGAGAGGACTGACTACGATTTTTTTTGAAAGAAGTTCTATTGTGTGTAAAATGCTATCAAACATCATTGCATGATACAGAGAAATCTTTTGTGAAAATAAGAGTTAATAGATGCAACAAACTTTATTGTTGTCTTATTTTAAGAAATTTCCACAGCCACCCCAACCTTCAGCAGTAGCCACACCGATCAGTTAGTCAGCAGCCACCAACATCAAGGCAAGACCCTCCACCAGCAAAAAGATTTCAATTCATTGATGGCTCAGGTGATTGTTAGTATTTTTTTAGCAATAAAGTGTTTTTAATTAAGGTATGTGCATTTTTTAGACATAATGCTATTGCACACTTTATAATTACTATATAGTGTAAATGTAACTTTTATATATACAGCAAAATAAATAAAAATTGTGTTCCTTGCTTTATTGCAACATTAACTTTATAGCAATATTATAGCTTTATTGTTGTGGTCTGGAAACAAGCATGCAATATTTTCATGATATTCCTGTAGTCGTTTGAAATACTCCCAGAGTGACATATTTTCCATTGCTTGGGCTTACACTGAATGTTAACCTACTTTTCCTGAGCTTTGTCTGACCTTAGGAATTAAATTTTCATTTCAAAATATTAAGGAGGTCCACATGTTTTTGTTACATGGATAGCTTTTATAATGCTTTAGTCAGGGCTGTAAGTGTGCCCTTCATCTGAATGGTATTCTTTGTACTTGTTAGGTAGTTTTTTACCCCTGCCTTTCTCCCCACCCCCTTTCTTGATTTCCAATAATTTTTTACTTCTTTTTATGCCCATGTGCACTCATCAATTAGTTCCAAATTATTAGACAGTACTTGGAATGTTTGTTTTTCCATTATTGAAAAAGGATAATGGTCTTAGGATAATGGTCTCCAGTTCCACCCAAATTGTTGCAAAATATATTAATTCATTCTGTTTTATGACTGAGTAGTACTACATGGTATGTAGATACCACATTTTATTAATCCACTCATGAACTGATGGGCACTTGAGTTGACTCCACATCTTTGCAATTGTGAAATGAGCTTCAATAAACATTTGAATGCAGGTGTTCTTTTGATAAAACGACTTCTTTTCCTCTGGATGAATAGCCAGTAGTGGGATTGCTGGACCAAATGATAGGTCTACTTTTGGTTCATGGAGAATCTCCATACTGTTTCCCATAGAGTTGTACTAATTTGCAGTTCAATCAACAGTATATAAATGTTTCTTTCTTTCTGCATCCATGCCAGCATCTGTTGTGTTTTGACTTTTTAATAAGAGCCGTTCTTACAGGGGTAAGTTGATATTTCATTGTAGTTTTAATTTGAATTTCCCTGATGGTTACTAATATTGAGAATTTTTTTTCAAATGTTTCTTGGTCATTCGTTTATATTCATTTCAAAAGCTTCTGTTGATGTCTTTTGCCCAGTTTTTTAATGGAGTTTTTTTTTCTTGCTGATTTGTTTGAGTTCTTTGTAGATTATGGGTATTAGCCCTTTATCAGATGTATTGTTTGCAAATATTTCCCCCCATTTTGTAGGTTGTCCATTTCCTCTGTTGTTTATTTCCTTTGCTGTGTAGAAGCTTTTTTAATTTAATCATGTACCATTTATTTTTTTTTAATTTTTGTTGTTTCAGTAATTGCTTTTGGGGTCTTAGTCATACATTCTTTGTCTAGGCCAATATCTAAAAGAGTTTATTCTACATTTACTTCTAGAATTTTTATGAGTCCATGCCTTACATTTAAGTCTTTGATTCATCTTGAATTAATTTTTGTAAGTCATGAGATAGGGATCCTGTCTCATTCTTTTGCAGGTGGCTATCCATTTTCCCAGCACTGTTTATTGAATAGGGATTCTTTTCTGTGGGAAGCGTAGTCGCCATTCCAAAGTGGCGACCGTGTCCGGTGCCACGCCCAGCCTCACTTGCTGGTAAACAGGCTCTGCGCATGCCTCATGGTGTTGCCCAATGACCGGGACTTCCCGTACACCAGAGCATACTTAAGCAACCGCCCTTCCGCATTATGGGTCTTCCGCATAATGTAAGCTTGAAGGGAACCCCAATAAAGCACTGTCAGAAGAACACCTGTTGCCGTGTCTTCCTTGCTGGCGAGGCGGGCGCGACAAGTGGTGCCGAAACCCGGGAACGCGCGCAGTCGGCTGAACGCGGGCCTGTTCCCGCGTGCGGTGCAGTAGGTTCGCCTGAGGCCCGGGCCGTGGGCAAGCCAGCCGCCATGGAGGGGGACGCCGCCGCCGCCGCCGCCGCCGCTTGGTACCAGCCGGCCAGCCCCCCGCGGGACGCCTGCGTTTACAGCAGCTGCTACTGTGAAGAAAATATTTGGAAGCTC